>JAFNEN010001394.1:0-31612 GCA_019343175.1 Oedothorax gibbosus | reverse complement strand
CTGCATTAAAAAATAAGAAATGTAAATTAAAACTAAGCATAATTGCATGCAAAAGTATGCCTTGCCGCTTTCTTGGTAGATAAATAATGAATAATCAAAGAATCAAATTGTGCTACATTTTATGACGTCATTCCAAACTGATTCATGAAAATATTATTTGCTTCAAATATGTTTAAATAAATAAAATGAATAAAGTTTCTCATGCCTTTGTTGATTTGGCAACAGTGATTTAAATGAATCAAAATTGAATTTTAATGCTAATTCAATGGGAAATTCGCCGAAAGATAGTAGATTTATGTCCGTCCGGACGTACAGACAGACGGACAAAAAGTATGAAAGTTGGGTATCTGAGGTCATAGCTTTCTAACAAAAAAAGAATTTTTAAGATCCGATGGATAAAACCCGATTTGGAAAGGGGGGGGGGGGGGGGTACGGACAGACAGACAGACGGACAGACAGACAGACGGAAAGACAGACAGACATACGAACAGACAGACGGATGGACATCAACCGCATTTCAATACCTACAGCGATTTAAATGACTCAAAATGAATTTCAATGCTAATTCAATGGGAAATTCGCCGACAGATAGTAGATTTATGTCCGTCCGGATGTACAGACAGACGGACAAAAAGTATGAAAGTTGGGTATCTGAGGTCATAGCTTTCTAACAAAAAAAGAATTTTTAATCTCCGATGGATAGAACCGATTTTGGAAGGGGGGGTACGGACAGACAGACAGACGGACAGACAGACGGACGGACGGACAGACAGACAGACGAAAAGACAGACAGACATACGAACAGACAGACAGATGGACATCAACCGCATTTCAATACCTACAGCGATTTAAATGACTCAAAATTGAATTTCAATGCTAATTCAAAGGGAAATTCGCAGACAGATAGTAGATTTATGTCCGTCCGGACGTACAGACAGACGGACAAAAAGTATGAAAGTTGGGTATCTGAGGTCATAGCTTTCTAACAAAAAAATAATTTTAAGATCCGGTGGATAGAACCGATTTTGGAAGGGGGGTACGGACAGACAGACAGACAGACGGACATCGACCGCATGTCAATACCTACTTTTTCATTTTTTAATTCTTTCAAATTTAAAAAAAAGAAAAGTAGGCTAAAAATCGAAAACACAGCACCCAGCTATAATTTAAACTTCTAAAAGCCAAAATCAACTATTTTCCTTAATATTCTTTCGCAAATTAATTAAATATTATTTATCATCTGCTCGTGATTTATTTGTAGTTCGAAGAATAATTAAATATTTATTAATAACAAAAGTAATGAAAACTACTCCGAACTGCATTAAAAAATAAGAAATGTAAATTAAAACTAAGCATAATTGCATGCAAAAGTATGCCTTGCCGCTTTCTTGGTAGATAATTAATGAATAATCAAAGAATCAAATTGTGCTACATTTTATGACGTCATTCCAAACTGATTCATGAAAATATTATTTGCTTCAAATATGTTTAAATAAATAAAGTTTCTCATGCCATTGTTGATTTGGCAACAGTGATTTAAACGACTCAAAATTGAATTTCAATGCTAATTCAATGGGAAATTCGCCGAAAGATAGTAGATTTATGTCCGTCCGGACGTATAGACAGACGGACAAAAAGTATGAAAGTTTGGGTATGTGAGGTCATAGCTTTCTAACAAAAAAAGAATTTTTAAGATCCGAGGGATAGAACCGATTTTGGAAGAGGGATACGGACAGACGGACGGACTGACAGACAGACGGAAAGACAGACCGACATACGAACAGACAGACAGATGGACATCAACCGCATTTCAATACCTACAGTGATTTAAATGACTCAAAAATTGAATTTCAATGCTAATTCAATGGGAAATTCGCCGACAGATAGTAGATTTATGTCCGCCCGGACGTACAGACAGACGGACAAAAAGTATGAAAGTTGGGTATCTGAGGTCATAGCTTTCTAACCAAAAAAGAATTTTTAAGATCCGATGGATAGAACCGATTTTGGAAGGGGGGTACGGACAGACAGACAGACAGACGGACGGACATCGACCGCATGTCAATACCTACTTTTTCATTTTTTTAATTCTTTCGAATTAAAAAAAGAAAAGTAGGCTAATAAATGAAAAAGTAGGTATTGACATGCGGTCGATGTCCGCTGTCCGTCTGTCCGTCCGTACCCCCCTTCCAAAATCGGTTCTATCCATCGGATCTTAAAAATTCTTTTTTTGTTAGAAAGCTATGACCTCAGATACAAAACTTTCATACTTTTTGTCCGTCTGTCTGTACGTCCGGACGGACATAAATCTACTATCTTTCGGCGAATTTCCCATTAAATTAGCATTGAAATTCAATTTTGAGTCATTTAAATCACTGTTGCCAAATCAACAATGGCATGAGAAACTTTATTCATTTTATTTATTTAAACATATTTGAAGCAAAATAATATTTTCATGAATCAGTTTGGAATGACGTCATAAAATGTAGCACAATTTGATTCTTTGATTATTCATTATTTATCTACCAAGAAAGCGGCAAGGCATACTTTTGCATGCAATTATGCTAGTTTTAATTTACATTTCTTATTTTTTAATACAGTTCGGAGATAATTTTTCTGGAAATTCAAAGTTTTTTTTTTAATTATATATACTATTTTTAACTTCATATATTTTGATGATGAAGTTACCGGATTATAAAAAGTTTAGTATTACAACTTTTTAATGATATGTTTTTATAAGGAGTTTAACGTATTTCTCTGTGTATGATGCCTAATAAGGCTTAAGTGGGAATGGACGCGGGTCTCCTCACCAAAGTTCAAAGTGCATCTGTGTTTATACAATATAAAAAAAATATTCTAGGTACATTTCTCTGACTGTATTGAATATTTTAACAAATGTTTTTTTTTAAACTGTAGCTAACTTACAGGGCTCAATAATCATACTTTTTGAAATTGGTTCGAATATTTTGTTATAAAATTATTTATTGAAAATTAAACAAGAAGTTCTATAAAAGAACTAAAATAGCCTACTTTCCTGTTACTTAAATACTTACTGAAGTTCTAATCGGGAAAAAAACTAGGTTCCTGTAAATATCATCAACAGCCGTTTCTACACTAGATTTATGCAACATTAGTAAAAACAAGAAGTTCATAAAGAGCTAAAATAGCCTACTTTCCTGTTACTTAAATACTTACTGAAGTTCTAATCGGGAAAAAAAAAAAAACTAGGTTCCTAAAGTAAATATCATCAACAGCCGTTTCTACACTAGATTTATACACATTAGAAAAAAAAATCGAAAACACAGCACCCAGCCTATAATTTAAACTTCTAAAAGCCAAAATCAAACTATTTTCCTTAATATTCTTTCGCAAATTAATTAAATATTATTTATCATCTGCTCGTGATTTATTGTAGTTCGAAGAATAATTAAATATTTATTAATAACAAAAGTAATGAAACTACTCCCAACTGCATTAAAAAAAAAAGAAATGTAAATTAAAACTAAGCATAATTGCATGCAAAAGTATGCCTTGCCGCTTTCTTTGGGAGATAAATAATGAATAATCAAAGAATCAAATTGTGCTACATTTTATGACGTCATTCCAAATGATTCATGAAAATATTATTTTGCTCAAATATGTTTAAATAAATAAAGTTTCTCATGCCATTGTTGATTTGGCAAAAAGTGATTTAAATGACTCAAAATTGAATTTCAATGCTAATTCAATGGGAAATTCGCCGACAGATAGTAGATTTATGTCCGTACGGACGTACAGACAGACGGACAAAAAGTATGAAAGTTGGGTATCTGAGGTCATAGCTTTCTAACAAAAAAAGATTTTTAAGATCCGATGGATAGAACCCATTTTGGAAGGGGGGTACGGACGGACAGACGGACAGGCGGACATCGACCGCATGTCAATACCTACTTTTTCATTTTTAGCTAAATTTTCTTTTTTTAATTCGAAAGAATTTAAAAAATGAAAAAGTAGGTATTGACATGCGGTCGATGTCCGTCCGTCTGTCTGTCTGTCTGTCCGTACCCTCCCTTTCCCAAAATCGGTTCTATCCATCGGATCTTAAAAATTCTTTTTTGGTTAGAAAGCTATGACCTCAGATACCAAACTTTCATACTTTTGTCCGTCTGTCTGTACGTCGGGCGGACATAAATCTACTATCTGTCGGCGAATTTCCCATGAATTAGCATTGAAATTCAATTTTGAGTCATTAAGCACTGTAGGTATTGAAATGCGGTGATGTCCATCTGTCTGTCTGTTCGTATGTCTGTCCGTCTGTCTGTCTGTCTGTCCGTACCCCTTTTCAAAATCGGTTCTATCCATCGGATCTTAAAAATTCTTTTTTGGTTAGAAAAGCTATGACCTCAGATACCGAACTTTCAAACTTTTGTCCGTCTGTCTGTACGTCCAGACGGACATAAATCACTAATACTGTCGGCGAATTTCCCATTGAATTAGCATTGAAATTCAATTTGAGTCATTTAAATCACTGTAGGTATTGAAATGCGGTGATGTCCATCTGTCTGTATGTTCGTTGTCGTCTGTCTTCCGTCTGTCTGTCAGTCCGTCTGTCCGTATCCCTCTTCCAAATCGGTTCTATCCCTCGGATCTTAAAAATCTTTTTTTGTTAGAAAGCTATGACCTCAGATACCCAAAACTTTCATACTTTTGTCGTCTGTCTGTACGTCCGGACGGACATAAATCTACTATCTTCGGCGAATTTCCATTGGAATTAGCATTGAAATTCAATTTGAGTCGTTAAATCACTGTTGCCAAATCAACAATGGCATGAGGAAACTTTATTTATTTAAAACATATTTGAAGGCAAAAAATATTTTCATGAATCAGTTTGGAATGACGTCATTAAAATGTATGCACCCAAATTTGATTCTTTGATTATTCATTAATTATCTACCAAGAAAGCGGCAAGGCCATACTTTTGCATGCCAATTATGCTTAGTTTTAATTTACATTTCTTATTTTTTAATGCAGTTCGGAGTAGTTTCATACTTTTGTTATTAATAAATATTTAATTATTCTTCGAACTACAAAAAAATCATGAGCAGATGATAAATAATATTTAAATAATTTGCGAAAGAATATTAAGGAAAATAGTTGATTTTGGCTTTTAGAAGTTTAAAATCATAGCTGGGTGCTGTGTTTCGATTTTTTTTTTCTAATGTGTATAAATCTAGTGTAGAAACGGCTGTTGATGATATTTACGTTAGGAACCTAGTTTTTTTTTTCCCGATTAGAACTTCAGTAAGTATTTAAGTAACAGGGAAAGTAGGCTATTTAGTTCTATGAACTTCTTGTTTAATTTCAATAAATAATTTTATAACAAAATATTCGAACAATTTCAAAAAGTATGATTATGAGCCCTGTAAGTTAGCTACAGTTTAAAAAAAAAAACATTGTTAAAATATTCAATACAGTCAGAGAAATGTAGCCTAGAATATTTTTTATATTGTATAAAACACAGATGCACTTTGAACTTTGGTGAGGAGACCCGCGTCCATTCCCACTTAAGCCTATTAGGCATCATACACAGAGAAATACGAGAAAACTCCTGATAAAACACATCATTAAAAGTTGTAATACTAAACTTTTTATAATCCGGTAACTTTATCATCAAAATATATGAAGTGAAAAATAGTATATAATATTAAAAAAAACTTTGAATTTCCAGAAAAATTATCTAAAAGTCTTGAAAGACAAAATACAAATTAATATTTTTTTTAATGGGGCTGCTTTATTGGCGGCTAATCCTTTGCAAACCTCGGCATATCCCCAGAACTGAGAGCCATTTTTTTTTTGTGGTACCATCTAGGCGACTCTCTCTACCAATTTTGGCGCTCAGATTACAATGAATCTGAGCACTATGTCGTTGTTAAAGTATGCCGAGATTTCACTTTGTCGGGAGAACCCAGTCGAATGGGTATTCAAGGGATCTTTGACATGCCATCAAATGACATGCGTGCCCTCGATTTTCCTATCCAGAAAATTTGACGACTCAGCCGGGGCTCGAACTTGGACATATAAGCGGACCTCGTAAATACATATCAGACACGTGAGCCCGCTACAATCAAATATGAAAATCAATAAGTACCAAATCATTAATTCTCAAGGAAGCCACTCTGGGTACAGGTTTCATCAAGTGCACCTTGAATGTAGTTTTGTTGTGTGGGTGGGAAACGCACTTTGTCCGTCCGGCAAGGCAGCGGAATGAGGTGTGCACGGCGGAGGATGGGTAGGGATGGCACGATCTGACCATAGTGATATTCCAGCTCTTGGGGGTCGTACCACGATGTCGATCCTGGGATTGAACTGAATATCTAAATTGGAAGGGGAAAAGAAATAAATTTTAGCCTGGTTGGATAGTTCTCTGTACCTTAAAATTGAAGGCTTAGTGGAAGAATATGCTAAGTGACAAAAAGGTGAAAACAAGAAAATGAGCTTTAAAAGTTTTTCGTCTGACACTTAATTCCATTAAAAAACGGGTACTTGCAAACGGTAAAAAAATATACTTAACTTTAACGTTTATGAAAAAGGGAAAACTTGTTATCTTTAAAGGATGGAATAAACGTTTATGACACAAAAATCTCAATTTTTTTTAATATTTTACACTAAGCTCTTCAATTATGATAAGGATTGTAATAGAAGGGTTTTTCATAGCCCACCTCAAAAAACCTAAAAAATTGATTGAAATACCCTCGTAAAATATATTTAGCAACTAAAAAAGCGTTTTTTTTAATTAGCTTTCAGTATCCCTACTGCCATCTACGATAATTCAAAAAAAAACCTTTTTGGAGTATACTGAATTTATTTGACGAGATATTTCAACCCCAACCCGTTTTTTTAGGTTTTGACAAAATCTCTGTTCCCCTCCCCCATCATATTGAAAACATCACAATATATCTCATGTCGAATACAAGCTACAAGCTAGCAAAAAGTAAAGTCTGGCCCCAAAAATGTCAATAGCTTTGCACACATAAAAAGCTCTCCTGACCCCTTTTAGATCAAAGTATAACGCCTGGTTCGCTCTAAATTTTTGACGTCAAAATCAAGAAAAGGTTAAGAATTGCACTGAATTAAGGTTGTGACAGATAAAACGTTTCACATTTTTTTTTTAAATTTTTGCAACGCTATAAAACAAAGGAAAAATTAAAAATCAAGACTTACTGCTT
Source organism: Oedothorax gibbosus (assembly GCA_019343175.1). Taxonomy (NCBI): domain Eukaryota; kingdom Metazoa; phylum Arthropoda; class Arachnida; order Araneae; family Linyphiidae; genus Oedothorax; species Oedothorax gibbosus. The sequence continues at coordinate 24,407 of JAFNEN010001394.1, read as the reverse complement.
GAAAGCCGAATTCAGGCTGCTGGGCTATTTTAGGAATAATACCATTCTGAAATGATTATTAAGAATCGATCTTTTCTACTTCTTGAACTTAGGTATTTACCTTTAAAAACCCCGACCCTTTTTTTTTTTAAAAGTTTAAACTCTTTTTAGCTTCAACACTATACGTTTTAAAAACTTTAAAAAAGGGCCGAAGGTATTCATAACGTTCAGTCCGTCCGTCTGTCTTTTCCGTCCGTCACCCACTTTTCATAGCCCAAAACTACAAATGCTACAGGCAAGTTAAAATATGTCAAAAATTTTACAGGGTATGAAATTCGATTAAATCTTTCAGTCCGTTCTGTCCGTCACCCCTTTCATAGCCCCTAACTACAAAGCTACATACAAGTGTGAGGGGAAAAAATCCTTCAGCGCATCGAAATTAAAAAGACATTGAAATTTTTAGAAAGAATTCGTTTTCGAAGTACTTCAATTATTTAAAAAACTGCAAAATTTAATGCTCTTTAAAAAAAGGGCATAGGAAGCCTTTTTTATTAGAATTAAATTACCATGCCATTCCAAATATCGCTCGAGAAAACTTAATTCTTTTGGGACAATAATTAAAATAAATTTTTTTTTGCGACATCGATCAGTTTAAAAATGACGGTAAAATATTTAACTACGAGATTCTTTGTATGTGATATGAAAATTTTAATTCTATTTAAAAGCGAGGAATATTACATATGTATTCTTTGAAATATAAATTAATTTAAGCAAAAACGATAAGAAATTTAATTTTTGAATTTTCGAAATAAAATAAATAAAACCAGGCAAATTTGCATGTAAATTTTTAATAAAAGAATTTTTGGGCTGTGTTTGGCCATTTAACCGGTTAAACACAACTGTTGTGTAGACAGATTCTTTTTACAAACATACTAATATGACACATAGTAAGTTTAAACCATTCCCCCTTTTATTGATATTATAAATTTGGCTGGGTTTCTTGCCGACGCAAGAACCTTTTGGGGTCCCCTTCCCTTGATGACGAAAGGGCGTTTCTGGAAAAGATGAACTCTCCATTCAAATGGGAAACACCTATGGTTGTAAATTAGACGATTTTTGGACCGATACATCTATGATAAATTTGGTGTCAAACAACTTTTAATGATAAATTAAAAAACTGATACATTTTCCGCACATTTGATGGTTTGAAAAACCCTTTCGCTTACTTTAAATCTTGAACCCCCAAACTCGTTTCATTCAACTCGTCATTAAACTCGTTTATAGTTTGAAACTGTTTCCTCCAACTTGTTCTCAATGACGTTATTGGGGGTTATAAACTTCAATAAAGTATGTTTTCAATTTGTGGAGAAGTAAATTTTGTTCGAGTTGGTTTCAAGCTTCACTTTTAACTTAAAGATTTCGGGTCGAACAGCGCCTAACGCAAACCTTTTTTTTAAAATTTATCAATAAGTGTTCTGATTGACTTCAATGAAGGATAAAATTAAGAAAAAAAAAAAAAATATCAATGTTTGCATTTTTCTTAAAATATTAAATTTTTTATGAAAAAAAGACTTTTTAACTTTTTTTCTTTTTAAACTACATTTTATATTTAAAAAAACCGACCATGAAAAATATGAACCGGGAGCCCTTTCATTTTATTATTTTTCAAATAAAACCCTAAGCAAATAAACTGATGAAATTTTTAATTGGCATGAATAACTGGTTTTAAATATTAAAATTTGGTAGAACTAAAATTTGGGTTTAAAACTAAAATTGGCCTTGAAAATTTAACGAGCAGCAGTCCCCTAAATTTTCAAATGGCGTTTATTCCTTGGTGCTATTTATTTGCGTCAGGCTTAATCGAACCCCCATTCTTCAAATTGCAAGGACGCTTTAACAAAGCCCCTCAAAAAACTCCTGACATTTAACATGCCCTAAATGTCATGAGAACAATTTTGGGAGGAAACGGTTTTAAAAAAGTTTTAAAAAAGTTTTCTAAAAAATGTACAAGAAGTAAAGTAAGCGGAAACGGTTTTAAAACCCTTTGAAAGTACAAAAAGTTTCCAAATGAAACGACGTTTTTTTTTAATGTAGAAATAATTGAGCGTTTTCGAACAAAAAGAGGATAGAGAGAGAGAGAGAGTTAAGTCGAAACGGATATGGGTGTTATTTTTGTCTGTTCATATTTTCCCGGGGGGATAAACAAATTGGCTGCAGTTTAAATTTTGTTTTTACGGGAGGGAAGGGTAAAATGGATTTTTTTTTAAAAAAATTAAATTGAAAAAAATCAAATATATTTCTATAGCGGTTTATTTAAATTTTTTTTTTTTCCCCTACTTAAAATTTTAAAATTTAGTAATTTTTATTTTAAAAATTAAATTTTGTAAAAAAATAAATTTTGGGGGCAAGGAAAACCAGAATTTCAGGTGACGGGTGTATTACGGATGTATCCCTCGAGGGATATTTTTTATTTGAAGTTTTTAAGGAAGCCAGTTGTTTACCATTTTTAGCTACTGAATATGAGTCCGGCATGAAAAAATGCAAATGCATTCGAGGCCGGGAAAATGATTTGGTCGTTCCCTTGGGAAAGGGAAGCGGCCCCTTCCCAATTGGGAGTTGTTCGAAAATTGGTGTTTCTTGACCCAAAATTTTTGTGTCTGATGATATTGAACCCTGGACTGTAAAATAAATTCATTTTAATCCTTAATGTTAATATAAACTGCATTTAAGTCAGTTTTAAAAAAAATGGAAATTTCTGTTATTTTCCTATAGAAATTTTCCGTTATCTTAAACCACTGCAGGTTTTTTTTTGTAAAAATATATACTCACTTTATCAAAATACATGTTTTCTGTGTAAATATATAAAATCTAAAACCATTGATACAGATTGCACCTGTTGAAAACAGTTTTTTTTTCTGTTTGATTACGAAAAGAAAATCTGATATTTACAAAGTACTGGTTAAAAATAATATTTCAGAAATTTAATTTTAAAAATAACTTTTATACTTTGGAAAAAATTTAAAACTTTCAGAGTACTTGTAAAAAAAGTTCAAAAGCATTTTTCAAGTTTTGAGTGGCAGCAGAAATGCTGGAATGAAAATAAATTCTTTCTCGAGTCTTGAGTATTTTTTTTTAATAATTGGAGTACTTGGAATTATTTCCTAAGATTTTCATTGACTTCTAGTATCGATGCACTCTATTAACGTATTATTTTTTCAGTAGCATTTGTAGTTTGGGGTGAGAAAGCAGGTGACGGACATACAGACGGTAGGACATAGCTTTATAAAAGCTTCCACTTTTTACGTTATAAACATAGTGTGGAAGCTAACAACCCAGAAATATTTTTAAAAATACATCAATAAAAGACTTAAAAGAAATGGAAAACTCTTTACACATACCCCTATAATGCACTCCAATGGAGACAAAAATTAAAAACTTTTTAGAATCATTTTGTGCTATCATTTCATATATAACTGAACTTAAACAACCAATTATCACTTGAATTCTGCTCCAAAAAAGTAAAAAATGTTACTTCAAATTCGTTACTTCCTGGCACACAGCGTATTATTTTTCCCTTTCCTTCATTCTTGCAGCTGTAAAATCTCAAGTGTAGAAAAGTCTTTCTTTCAATACATGGTACAGGAGAGGGCAAGTAAAGCGCCCTTTTAGTGAAAAAAAAACCCTCACTATTCCCTTTGAAAAAGTAGACACACGACAACCCTCAAGCTTTGCCTGATGGTCCGCTTTTATCGCGGTTGATGATTTTTCATCGGAGAGGGAACATTGAATTTTCATTGGTGTTATGAGAACAGTCAATTTATCGGTTTTAGCTTCCACACTATACGTTTATAACGTAAAAAAGTGGAAGGTATTATAATCGTTCAGTCCGTCTGCCTGTCTATCCGTCACCCACTTTCATAGACGAAACTACAAACGCTACATACAAGTGTGATATGTCAAAAAAAAAAAAATTCAGCTCATCGAAATTAGAAGACATTGAAAATTTCAGAAAATAATTCGAATTTGAAGTACTCTAATTATTTAAAAATCTGCAAAATTTCATGCTCATTTAAAATGCATAGGAAGCCCTTTTTATCGGAATTAAATCACCATTGCCATTCACAACAATCGCTCGAGAAACTTTAATTCTTTTAGACAATAAATTAAAATAAATTTATTTCTGCGACATCGATCAGTTTGAAATGACGTCAAATATATTTCACTACGAGATTATTTGTATGTTGATATGAAATGTTTTCCTTTTATTTAAAAGCGAGGAATATTACATATTTATACTTTGAAATATAAATTATTGTAGCAAACGATAACAAATGATTATTGAATTTTCGAAAGAAAATAAATGAAACCAGCCAAATTTTTTAATATACAGAGTGATCAAAAATTAAACTAATGGCACTCGGGATTTCTCTCTATATTAAAAAAAAGTAAGCTCTTTTAAAGTGTCAGCAGCCATAACATAATGAAATATTGATGTCAGAAACCCAATTTTTTTTGGAAGGTGTGTCTCCCTTATGCCTCGATGCCCACTTATTTGTTTTTCAAATTTCCAATAAGTTTTTTAATTAAAAATTACAATAAGTCAGCCACAAAAAAAAACTTATTCCTTTTCTGCAAAACGACCACAGAAAATGATCAGAAATGTGTGATTTTGTTACGTTCTTTTTAAAGAACATTTGCCCTCTTTTCTGTTCTTTTAAAAAGAACAGTTCTTTAACTTGTTCTTTTTACATTGGTTTTGTGTTTATATGTAGAAAAGGTTTACAGATTTTTTTTTTAAAAAATGATTTGCCCTTATAATATATTATAGCAAGATAGAAGGTTTATAGATTAAAATTATGTAAAAAAAAAGATAGTAAAAAAATTAGGACAAAACTATTTTAAATTAACATTTAACATAACAATTACTCTAATAAACATTTTCAATAAACAAACAATTTTTATACCAAAATTATTTTATAGCAAAATTATTTTATTTAATTCTACTTAAGTGGAATCACAAAATTTCCCTTTTTTTATAAAACAGTTTTTTTTTAATTTTCTGAACTGATGAAAAATATCGCGTTGTTCTTTCAACCTTTTTCTTCTTCAGCTGGCAGATGGCTTTCTTTTTTTTATTTAATCTCTCGTTTTTTTAAAAAAAATTATTATTCGTTCGCAGCAAAACACCACAGTAAAAGAGTTTTATTTTTTTATTTATCCTGAAAAATGTATTCTTATAGATGCGAATAAAATAAACTTTGCACACTCGAATAATGTGACATTCCTTTTTGTTTTTTTAGAAGTTTTTGAAGATGTTTTAATTATGGAAGTATCAAGATATGGAACATGTTAATTACTTTGTAGGTGGGGGGGGGGGCAAATTTAGAAAGTTGCTCTTGTTAAACATTGTTTTATGATTTGTTGTATAGCCAACACATTAAGCGAAAACAGTTTTTTTTTAATTTTCAGAACTGATGAAAAATATCGCGTTGTTCTTTCAACTTTTTTCTTCTTCAGCTGGCAGATGGCTTTCTTTTTTTATTTAATCTCTCGTTTTTTTTTAAATTTTTATTATTCGTTCGCAGCAAAACACCACAGTAAAAGAGTTTTATTTTATTTTTTTATTTATCCTGAAAAATGTATTCTTATAGATGCGAATAAAATAAACTTTGCACACTCGAATAATGTGACATTCCTTTTTGTTTTTTTAGAAAGTTTTTGAAGATGTTTTAATTATGGAAGTATCAAGATATGGAACATGTTAATTACTTTGTAGGGGGGGGGGCAAATTTAGAAAGTTGCTCTTGTTAAACATTGTTTTATGATTTGTTGTATAGCCACATATTAAGCGAAATGTTTTTTTAGCTTCCACACTACGTTTATAACGTAAAAAGTGGAAGGTATTATAATCGTTCAATCCGTCTGTCTGTCACCCACTTTCACAGAATGAACCGCAAGTCGCACAAACAAGTGGGATACATCGTTTTAAAGCAAAAAAAATCAGGCTAGGTTACATCCCAAATTTCATTAAAATATTTATTTATGTGATATGATTCAGTTTGGGTTGTTGTAATATCACAATAGAGTGAGATGAGAGTAATAATGAGTGAGAGTGATAATGAGTAAACATTAATTTGCGAAAGAAGATTAATGAAAATAGTTAATTTTGGCGTTTAAAAGTTTGAATTAGAAATAAATTATAAGCTGAAGGCCCTGTTTGGCGAATTTCTTTCTGAGGTGTATAAATAGTGCGTTTTTTTTTTAGCACAAATATTGTGTGGAAGCGGTTTAAGTGATAGATTCTGTAACAAACCTACTTTTTAGTTTTATTTTTCGTTGTGAGATGCGTTTTTTGCAAGGATATCCCTACGTGTTTCACCATTTTTTGTTTACGTAAATGGTAGTGTTTTTGTCTTTATGTATCTGTCCATGGTCTACTCAACTTTAAGGTCACAGAAGCTCTTTAGACGTCATGCAATCCGACCGGTCCGAAATGTAAGCAATTTCAAAGGAAAAGTTCAAAACCTTTTTGCGCACGGCCAATTATATATACTTATTTGGTTGCGAACAGGTTTCGTTCTCTCTTTCGGAACAGCCAACAACCTGAAAAAAATTAATTTGGCGAGCGATAGCGAGCAGGGGGCGTAGCCCCTGCATGCCGCGAAGCGTCCAATGGGATTATTACTTAAAAAATTCATTAAAAAAAATCATAAAAAAACTTAAAAATTTGAGTGAGCCATTGGGTTTTTAAAAAGAACCTAAGAGTAAAACAGGCAAGGTTAATTCTGCGAAATTAACGGGGGTTGTCGAAAAATTACTGAAAACAGTAATACAATATTAATACATTTTTTTAAAAAGTAATATAGCATAGCGGCCGCGAAGCGGTCCAATGGAAATGCGCAGCAATTCCCGTGGGTTTGCGAGCGATAGCGAGCCGAGGAAGAATCCAAGAATGCAAGCTTGCGACCCAATGAGATTGCACAGAAATATCCAAGGGTGCGAGCTTGCGGCTGAATATAACTATATACCAAGGATCGACATAATTTTGTCATAGATACAGATCTGGATGGCAAAATATGCATAGGCCTGTGCAAAGTTGGGTTAGAAAAGTTACGTTCACCAGCGAGCTGGCCGCGAAGCGGCTTATGGGAAACCGGGGGTTGGTAAGCCATAGCGAGCAGGGGCGAAGCCCCCTGCCGGCCGCGAATTCTGTAAAACAAACTAATGGATCGAATTACTATTCATTTCCAATTCATTTCGTAGCGAGGCTATTGACGACATGGAAGAGAGAATTTCGTTAAAAAAAAGCACTAATTCCCAAATCTTCTTATGCGGAATATTCGTTGCATTGCTGTTATTTCAAGCAAAATTACATACATTAATAAAAAAACTTCAAAAACACAAATTTTTGATACGAAAGTTTAAATTTCCTTTTTCATTTCCTATTCTTGAACTTAACAATTAATGATATTGCTAGAATTAAAAATATAATTTAAAATATAAAATGTTTATAACTAACTCTTATGAGATTTTAAGCTGGGAAACATAGCATAGTGGCACAATATTTCCCCTCAAGTTTTTTTTTTAAACTAAACTGTTTACTTAATCCTCTCTCCCATGGCATCACTATCTTCTCCATTGGAAGAGTTGTAATTCGGTCCATTAGTTTACTCTGCATAAATCACTGAGTACCGTAAGTTTAATTATATGATGGTTACCCTGTACATATTATTGCCTGGGTATTTTTCTATACAATTTGGTCAGTTGATAAGAAATTTGACTCACTTCAGTCAAAGAAACTTAAATACTATTTTCATACCGCTGTTACACTGCCCTGGGCAGCGCTTTGTGTCGCTGCCCAAGGCACCGCTAAAGAAGCAGCCATCTTGGCGGGTTTTCTCTTTTTTAAGCGATCCTACATGGTGAAAAATTATATTAAAACTTCAGATTGAATTGAACTTGAGATTTTCTCAGAGGTTTTACTTAATATATTTTGATTTAAAACAGGACGCATTTTATTTTGAAAGTAAAATTCAAACATATATGAATTAAATTCAAAATTTAACACTGTAAAATATGTTGATAATAAAATGCTTCTATGTTAATAAAAGTATTCGATCTCTTATAATCTCACCCGTAATCAATAAATTTAATTTTTAAACCAGATTTTGCATTAAAATGCTAAAACCTGGTTGGAGTGGATAGCTTAATCAGTTATTTTTAATACTAATAATTTCGAAATTTTTGGCAGACAATACTATAAACACTTTTTTACTTGACCTAATTTTATTCAATAATACTCCGACATTAAAAGTTAAAAATATAATTACGGAAAAGAATAGTCCCCGAAAACAAAAACAATCAAGAAAAAACACTCTTCTACACACTTTAAAAAAAATCCCTGCAAAATAATGGGCAGGAACGGCAGCAGAGATTCCAGTCATATCCCGTTAAAAAACAGTCATGTCTCGTTAAAAAAACAGTTACGCCCGTTAAAAACATTACAAACAGTTAAAAACTAAAAATACGGAGATTTCCCTAAATTTCCTAACAGTCTATGGGATCACCATTGTGTGTTTTATTTTTAATTTAATCAATGAATAAATAAACTGTATAGTCTATCTTATATATAAATTAAAGTCACATTTTTCGTTGTGACGGCATCACGCCTGAACGGCTGGACCGATTTCACTAATTCTTTTTTTGTTGTGTTTGTTATTGTCAGGAGAAGGTTCTTAATGAATGAGTTATTCGAAATTCGAACCCGAACGGGTGTAGGAGAACAAAACGTGATTTCTCCGTAGGAATGAATAGCATTGTTATGAACTTTTAATTTATAAATTTCGTTTTCTAATTTGAAAAAAAATTCAGCGCATTCAGCGTGAGCGAAAATTAAGTATAAACACGTCCGATTGATCAGCCAATCTAATACTTTAATTATGATATCTATGATTATATGTCTCTGGGCCAAACATAGATATCAAAAGTATTAGATTGGCTGACCACGTGACACCAATGCTAACGACGGGACGCGCATGGAGGCTTTTTTGGAAGGCTTAATGGCCAGTGTTGCTGCCACTTTAAGGAGAAAAATACTACGAAAAAAATACTATTTAATTCTAAAATTACAAAAAAATACTAGAAAAGGATTTAAAGTTACAATAAATATTCCAAAATGCAGCTAGTATTTTTACGATATTTTTTTGTAATTTTAGAATTATTCTAAAATACTAATATGCTCTTTAAACTTTATAACTAAACTTTTAACTTAATTTTAGAATTTATTTTAGAATTATTATAAAAAATTACAAAAAAAATCGTAAAAATACTAGCTGCATTTTGGAATATTTATAGTGACTTTAAATCCTTTTCTAGTATTTTTTTGTAATTTTAGAATTAAATAGTATTTTTTCGTAGTATTTTTCTCCTTAAAGGCCGCTATTTCTTTTCCTTTACATATCCTTCAGTAACTTCACAACTTTTTCTTTTTAATTAAAAAGAAAAAGTTGTGAAGAGTATGCAAAAAACAATGTTACAATTTTATAAAGATTGCTCACTTTTAAAAAGAATTTTACAAGTCAAACTGAAATTATCATTAATATATATATATCTGAATTCATTGATGATTTCATATATATAACTCCAAGAGTGTCTAATGCTCTTAGATAAGTTTCCAGTTTATCATATAAAGATGTAAGCGGAAAAGATCTATTCACCTGAACATTGATGATTAATTTGAGAAGTTCCCTTACGTATATCTCGACTAGAAGATCCTCATTTCCAAATCTTGATTTCAGACTGTCGACGGCTTTAGTATAATTCTCGCCAGTTGCGGGAAACTTTCTACTATCTCTCTCGCTCTGGAACCCATCACAGTGGCTTGAATCAGATATTAGAACTTGTCTTCAAGTGCAATGTCCGTATCATTATCGATGTGCTGGAATGGGGAACTTGCATGTGTCGGGAAATAGCGAAATACCATTTGTAAATGAAATTTCATGCGATTCTAAGAACATCGACATAAATTTTACCTCAATCCGACCATTAGTTTATTTTTAATTAATTTTCAAAGTTTGCGCTTAGCCCCGCCCCTTGAAAACGCTGCCTCTGGCCTTCCCTCCCCGCGTGACGTCAGTAGACCCAACTGGGAAAGCCAGAGATCGGCGGCCGCTGTGTTTTGCGAATGTCACTCTTCCTAATGCTTTTCTTATCGCGTCGAATCAATTAAAGTTATGTAAATTCTGGAAAATATTAGTGCATATGAATATTGCAAAGTAACTTGTTGTAATAGTACCACGAAAAAATTACATCAGAAAATATATTTCAGCTCCCACAGAACGTTTATAAAGTTAAAAGTGGAAGCTTTTAAAAATGCTATATGTCCTTTCGTCACCTAGGGCGCGACTAGAAAAGAAATTTTGGGGTTGGGGCAGTCGTCGTAAATTTTATTTATATATTTTAATTAATATTACTTTAATTTAAAATTATTTTTTAATTAAAACTGTTTTTAATTGAAAAAATTATTTTTCAATGTAAATAGAGTTATTCCAATGTTAATAGTTTTTTTTGCTAATTTATTATTACTAATTATGGACATTAATTAGTTTTTGTTTTACATAACTAATGTTTGTATCATTTAATAAACAATTAATGTTTTATTTTTAAAATAAAAATTAAGTGCGACAAATAGGGAAAAAATCAATTAATTACAGAATGTTTTTTGAGCATTTAACTTATTAGATAATTTAAATTACTTAATTTGTAGTGCAGAAACTAAACGAATTAAATCAATAATGAAATTAAACAAAATTTCATCACAAAAATTCCATTTAAAATTATATTTTAAATTTGAAAAACCAAAAAATTAATGGACATTTAAAAAGAAAATAGAGATAATTCCAGGTGTAACTGGCACTGTTGAAGGTCCACTGAGGCTAGAAATGATTATGTACATATACTGTATTTAAAAAAAAATTTTAGAGAGAGTGGGAGTTGGATAAATTATCTGGCCATTTTTAATTTGATTAAATTTACAAAAGAAGGTTAATGAAGATCGGCAATTTTGGAAACTAAAGTAAAAATTAGAAGTAAATGCTGTGTTTTACGAATTTTTTTCCAAGTTTTATAACTCGCGCGTGTGTGACAGAGGTTCTAGGTGATAGTTACTGTTACACACCTACGTGTTGTAGTTTTCCTAAAGATGTAAAAAAAATACGTGTTGACAGTTAGGTTCAACAATGTTCAAAAAGGAAGCAGGTATTTTTATTTTTAATTGTACCATATAACATACTCATGTTTATAAACTAAATTGCTTCTTTGAATTCAAATACAAATTAAAACTAAATTTAAATTATGGAAATAACTGCATTAAGAATGAGAAATATTTTTCATAGTTACAGGGATTGGATGAACTTGTTACGAGAATAATGTACAAAACTTGAATTCTGCGTTCCACATAATTACATAAGAGACAATATATCTGCTCGAACATGTTTGTCGTAACACGCGTTACAAGTCGTTAAAAAAGCATTTTACTTATATCTAAGTAACTTATAAAATATGTGATTTAATTTAAAAATTGCAATGTGTGTACATTATTATGTCGAATCCCTGTAATAATGAGAAATATTTCCCAATCTTAAATACAGGTATTTCAATCAATTAAATTTAATTTTAATCTACATTTATATTATATAGTTAAATTATAAGTACAAATACATACAATTACATAATATAATTGCATAGAAATTTATTTTATAACATAAGTCTGTTACCATTAAGAATAAAAATAGCATTTCTTTTACAACTCAAGGAACATTAAAAAACTGCTTTTCTAAAGGGTTTTTCGTGGTACTAATACAACAAGGTACTTTGCAACATTCGTATGCACTAATATTTTCCAGAATTTACATAACTTTAATGGATTCGACGCGATAAGAAAAGCATCAGGAAGAGTGACATTCGCAAAACATAGCGGCCGCCTATCTCTGGCTTTCCCAGTTGGGTCTACTGACGTCACGCGGGGAGGGAAGGCCAGAGGCAGCGTTTTCAAGGGGCGGGGCAAATCGCAAACTTTGAAAATTAATTAAAAATAAACTAATGGTCGGATTGATGTAAAATTTATGTCGATGTTCTTAGAATCGCATGGAGATTATTTTAAAAGAATAAAAAATATACATGCAAGTTCCCCATTAGTTCCAAAACGGGAGCCACTCTTTGACATCGTCGCCAAACTGTCTGAACTCTAGTTTCGGTAAAGTAAACTTCCTCCTAGAATTCACTGCTTCGGCATTAACGGAACTTGGATTGGCGACATTTTGAGTTTTCACTTCTAGACATTGCGCCTGTATCTTGGCCATTTCTAATTCGTGAGACATTCGGGCTTTTTCCAACTCTGAAGCTTCCTTTACTTTTTCTAACTCCATAGCATCTTTTTCTTTTTGAAGAAGTCTTTCCTCTTGTTCTTTTTCTTTTTGAAGAAGTATTTCTTCTTGTTTTTTTCTTTCTCTAACGGTATCCTCAAATACTTGTTTAACGAAGTCTGTATCCTTTTTATATTCGTTGCTAGCCAAAATCAAGTCCTTCAATTTTGCTAGAGTTGATCCAACCGGCACTGATTCACCAATTTCTTCTAGAACCACTAGCAAATCTGCTTTCTTGTATCCACTTTTAAAGAAGCTTGCCATTTTCTATTTGCCGTGGTCCCTGTTCGGGCGCCAAATGAAGTACGATGTACAACAAAAACAGTTCTTTTCACAGAAAAACAAATATTTAGGTTTATTTCTTTAAAATAGATGAAACTGCCGGCACATAAATACCGTTACACTTAAAACGTATCGCTACAAGCGAATTCTAAAGATATTTTCTAAAACTTAAACTAAATAGAATGTCGCGTGCGCAAAACATGAAAAACGAGACAATTTCTAATGTACAAAACTAAGCCTCGTGCACAAAATACACAATAAAATGGCTTGTCTCCAACACAAAGGAAGAGGCGGTAAGAGAATGTAAACAGTTTGGCATATAAGTGATCGTTGATTCACCGCCAAATGAAAATCTCGCCAACAACAAGATAGCCTGAGGTGATGAACATGATTGATTGATGATTGAGGTGGGTTGAGATACGTGCTCGCCCTAAGGCTGCTTCATCTCATTCATTCGGGAGGCAGAGAACTATATGAAGAAAGCAATAAAAACTTGAACCGCCACTATGGCTGGATAACTTTTAGAATTTCACTAATGAATCTAATTGTAGCAAAGGTCTTGACCGAGGCATTCTCAGACAGGTCAAAAATCCAACTGAAAGAGAGTGGGAGAGTACCCATTTTCTTCCTGAAAATATTCCTAGGAGCGTTCAAACGCTCACATGAGAGGACCAGGTGATCTATCGTATCAGGGACTTTACACACGGGGCAATCAGGAGGAATGTTAGGGTCAATCAGATGTAATCTAGAGTTGGTAGGAAAAGATCTAGTTCGAAAGCGAGATAATAACACATCGAACTTCCTATTGGGAGGAAGGAGCAGATGCTTTGCTTTAACCGACTGAAGGTGACTAAGAGAGCAAGAGTATTTGCAGTTTTCCCAAAGACTACGACCTTCCTTAGAAGCGCGATCTCTAAGGGACCTATAAATGTCTTCCAATGAAACTAACTCGAGAATAATTTTGTCAGAAGCTGATCGAGCTGCCCTGTCAGCTTTTTCATTTTCCATAATACCTTTATGACCAGGGGTCCAGACTAAGTCGAGGCTTCTGAACAGGTCAGCCTTGGAGAGGATGAGGTTATGGAGAGTAATTACTGTACTATTGGATTTAGAGTTAATCGCTTGAAGGGCCGAGACCACCGATAGACTGTCAGAGAAAATAACGTATGAAGCATCCGACTTAACAAAAGAAATAATTGCTAGGATAAGAGCCAAGATTTCGCCAGTGAAAACGCTATTGAGATTAGAAATACTTCCCGAGACCGTACTGTTGTCAGCAAAGTTGATCGCCGCAATTTTGCATGAACTGCTAATCCTAGAGGCATCAGTAGAAATAAGAATAGTGGACTCACTAAGCTGGTTTTTGTAATCCAAGAAAAACCCATTGATAACACAGTCAGAGAGGTCTCTGGACTGGAAAGGATAGCTATGCGAGTGGATACGGAATTTAGAGTTATTCGGACATGGGAATTCTCTGGAAATGATGTAATTAGTGTTAATGCCTAACTGGGAAGAGAGACCTCCGAGGTATTTCCCAAGGGTAATCGTTCGCTGGAGGCGGTTAAACCTGGTCCGGTCCAAAAAGAGGAGCGGGAGATCCGGTTTCGGACACGCAAACTGCTTGTAGTAAAACTTTTGGGCAAGAAGTAAGTGCCGATTGGAAAGCGGGAGGACTCTTGCCTCCTGTAAGAGAACGGGGATTGGTGTCCATCGAGGGAGGCCAGTAGCCACCCTAATAGCCTGATTATAGATCGTCTCGAGCTTTTGTAAGTCAGATTTGCTCGAGGTTAGGAAAATCGGGCAGCCATAGTCGAGTGAGCTTCTAATGACAGAATTAACAATGCTGATGAGATGGAAGGTTCTTGTTCCCCATGAGTTAGAGGCAATTGCTTTGACAGTTTTGAGTTTCTTTATCGACTTTTTCTTTAGGTACTCAAAATGATACCCAAAGGTAAGGTTTCTAGAGAAAAAGACTACCAGGATTTTGATGTAATCAACTGAAGGGATTGGCTGACTATTAAAATGGAAACAATTTGAGTTCCTCACCATTTTGTTTGAGAAGTTAATGCTTTCGCACTTAGAGGGATTGATACTTAATTTCCAGACCTTGCACCAATCGTTAATGTTATCGAGAGTTAGCTGGGTTTTAATTATCAGTCTCTGGAGGTCTTTGTCACTATAAAGGATAAAAATATCGTCTGCATAAGTGAAGCACTCGACACCGTCCGGAATAACGTCGAAGATGTCGTGCATGTATATAGAGAACAGGAAAGGGGATGTGCAGGACCCCTGCGGGACTCCTAGATTGCTGGGAAGAGAGTGAGAGACAGTATTCCTCCAGGAGACAAAGAAACTTCTATTGCTTAAGAAACGATGGATGAAGAGGGCGGCTTTGCCTCTAATGCCCAAGTTTAAGATTTTGACCATTAGCCCGTCTCTCCAGACAGTATCATATGCTGCAGTGATGTCGAGTTTAATAAAAAAAACAGTATTTATTCTCGTTCTTGGCCAGGGAAATTTTGTGATGGATTAATGACAGCGCGTAAGTGCAGTCTTTGTGGGGGATGAAGCCACAAAGATTGTTGTGAAACTTGGAGTAGACAGTAAACTTGATGATCCGAGAAAGAAGCATTTTTTCAAAAAGTTTGCAGCAAACCGCTGTAAGCGATACGGGACGATAAGAGGAAATTTCGTGCGAGGGTTTCCCGGGCTTACTTTCATTGGGATTGGGATTACTTTCGAGACCAACCATTCACTCGGAAAGTCCTCTGAATTAAAGATACCATTGAAAAGGTCAAGAAGCTTTGTGATGTAAGGAGTGGGGAGGAGCTTTAGGAGCTTTGCGCTAATCTGGTCATTCCCTGGAGAAGTATTTTTGAGTGATTTTATACCCTGTTGAAGTTCAGTGAGAGAGAAGTCCTCATTGTACTCTGAGTTCTCGTCCCCCTCAATAAAAGTAAAGGGGATCGGGACTGCGACATTGTGATTGGAGAAGTGTTGGACAAAGAGGTCAGATTGAGTGCCTGGATCGGAACATGTACCATTGTTTGTAAGAATCGTCAGATTACTCTGAGGGGGTTGGTTAGTTCTATTGTGAATGCAGTTGATAATCTTAAAGAGCTTTTTTGAGTCCA
Organism: Oedothorax gibbosus; assembly: GCA_019343175.1. Taxonomy (NCBI): domain Eukaryota; kingdom Metazoa; phylum Arthropoda; class Arachnida; order Araneae; family Linyphiidae; genus Oedothorax; species Oedothorax gibbosus. The sequence goes on along the minus strand of JAFNEN010001394.1, from coordinate 8,590 downwards.
CCCCTTCTTCACAGGTGTCACTCCAAAATTTTCTCTTTAAGGTTTTAACCCTGTTTCTAAGCTTCGAGGAAAATTTCTTGAACTGAATCCAGGTGGATGAGCTCAGAGTTTTGCGCGCAATCCTCAAGAACTTCCTTTTCTGCCCCTGCAAGAAACTACATAGGCAATCCCACCAGGGGGCAAGCTTCTTAATTTTGATATTAGTATTTCTAGAGTTATTTTGAATTAGGCTTGAGCAGAAATCCTGAAAATCACTGTAGGAATGTATATATGGGGGAGCTGACGGATTAGAAATAAAAAAAACTTTCAATATCTTCCCAAATGATTGATTTGCGAACAGAGATGTCGGTAGGTGTGTCGTTGTCGATTAAGATCTGGATAGGTAGGTGGTCGCTGTCAAATGGGTCAGGGAAAACCTTAAATGAGCATGACAAGAAAAGGTCTGGAGAGACGATGGAGAGGTCCAAGAGGGAAGAGGTATTGTTTGAGACTCTGGTTGGTTGGTGGGTGTTAAGAATATTTAAGTTATTGCTAATTATCCAGTTAATTACAGTCTCGCCATCAGCAGAGTTATTGGAAGATCCCAAGGACTGATGGACGACATTAAAGTCACCGACGATGATAAATGGGAAGACAAGTTGATCAACAAGAATATTGAGCCAGGCCTCGGAGAATCTGCCTCTCGGAGAATAAACGTTGACAATGGATATCGTCAAGGAGGGGGAAACAATCTTGACACCCATTAACTCAATATTATTATTTTGAAGGTTTTGGAACGAAAGCTTAGAGCTGGAAAGGTAATTTTTATGAGAAATTAACAGACCCCCACGCTTAGTAGGGGGAGGCCGATCTTCTCTGTAGGTAATAAAACCGGATAAGTTAAAGTTTAAATGAGGCTTTAAGAACGATTCTTGACAAACCAGGATGTCGAAATCAGGGAAGTTTCCACTTGTCAGATAGTTAAGTTTATTGATCACCCCGCGGGTGTTCCACTGTACAATTTTTAAATTGTGTAACCTGGACATCAAACACACAGACAGAAAAAAAAACAGACTTCAGAGGAGAACAAAGACAAGGGGAAACACTTGAAAAAGGGGGCGGAAGCCTCAGGGGTGTTAGGTTAAGTATGGGCTAATATTTAACAGACTGGCTGCTGTTAACTTAGCCTGATCCTTTGGGGGTTCGGTTGTGTTAGATAAGGTCAGAGATGGGGTTTGAGGCGTTTGGCCCGTAGTTTCGGCGACAGGATGGCTGGGGCAGCTGCTGGTATCCATGGCGCTGGGGTCTACAGGAGCATTTTTGGAAAGGAGAGGGGGGAGGGGAGGCACGTCGGAGACTGGTGGTTTCTTGTTAGCGGATGAGGTGTCCATTTTCCACTCGCTTGCTCCGGCAAGTGATGCACTTGGGACTGAAGACTGGAGGGCAGGCGAGGCATGAGACTCAACTTTAGTTTTCTTGGTTGTAGAGGTAACGTTTGAACGAGAACTAGATTTGTTGGGGTTTGTGGGTGATGTAGCGCTAGCGCTGGGTTTTTTAGGAGGCAGAGTTTGATGATCAGTAGCAAGCGTTGGCTGAGCAGAAGTCCCTCCAGCTTTCTCAAGAAAGGGATTGATTTTGGTTAGGATAGATACGAGTAGTGCAGAGGTTGATTTTTGCTGTTCAACCAAACTAGCAATCGCCGCGGTGATTCCCCCAAGGGAGTTACCTATCGCTTTCTCGACACTGATTGATGGCGTTTTGCAGGTCACTAGCACGGGGATGGTTGGACTTGACAATGTCCGTATATGAGCGATTTGTTTTGGAAGCACGGAAATGGGCTCGGCAAGAGAGAGATTAAGGTTCGCTTTAAGTCTTAAGATTTGTGCTTCTTCCTGCCGGGCTGGGCAGTTGACATGTGATGCAGGATGATCCTGCTTACAGTTAGGACATTTGGGGGGTTTCTTGCAATGAACAGGGCAACCCTCACTCCCGCAGTTCGCACAGAGAGAGGGGCTGGTGCATGATTTTGTAGCATGGTCAAACCTGAAGCAGCGAGCGCATTGACGGGGTCTGTCAACGAACGGGCTAATCCTGTGTAGGGAATACCAAATCCTGACCTCTGGGGGCAGCTTGGTACCTAAGATAGTAACTAGGGTGGACTCGGTGGAGGTATGGGCGCCGTTTACTTTCTTGGTGAACCTTCGGGCCTCAATAACGGCGATGTTGTTAGAAGCTTCGATCTCTTCGACTAGTTCGGCTAAAGGAATATCAGTAGGAATGTCTCTAAGCAAGAATTTAGAGGACATACACTCCCGCTGGATAAAGGCTGCGACAGGGACCCCAAAAGGCTGTTTAGATTACACACTTATGTACCGCACATTCCCGGTTGGAGGTGGTAATAACTATTTGGTTCTTTCGGGTAAACTTGAGGTTTTTGATGGACTTGTGGGCGGTAATTTTCCTGTCGATTTCGGATTTTAAGGCTTTAGGCTTATTCTTCGGGATTCCTCCGGCCGTGCTCTCTATGAAGGCAACGAACTTAGAGCACCCGTTCTCAGAGGCTATACCAATGGCCTCATGGCTAGGTATCTTTTTGTTGAAGGTAAGGGAGGGATCCATTATATAGCTGACATGATTACGAGTAGGGAGGGCGGCAGGCTTAATGAGGTTCTCCAGGTTTCTTCACAGGACTGCAGTCGTGATGCGGAGAGCGTAACATAAATTAAAACGGACAGTTTAGGAGCCATGTAGACAGGGCCTACTCCGACCAGCTTGTCGAGGAGGGAAAAACAAAAACAAAAAACACAGGTTACGCGCTCAAGATGACAGGAACTTGCTTCTGGTACATTCCAGATAAGCAGGGGAAAAAAGGAACGTCCAAAGTCAAAATAATTGTTTTGAAATAGAAAGTAACTTCAATGATAGACCACGTCGAGAAAACCGCGTTAACAGCTCAACAGAGACCGGTGATGAACATTTTTTCTATCTTCTGCATAGCCGAAAATAGACCTGCAAACAAAACCGCATAGCTATTGCCAGATCCTCCGTGAAACAAGCCAATTCAAAATGTTTATTTTATTCTTTTGCCATTACTTTCAGAAACTAAATTCATTAGTTGAAAAATAATTGACATGTTTCAAGTGACGTAATTCCGCCAGTCTTCATTCCTGGATTTTATTGTGGTTTTTTTTGATGATTTCTTCATTGATTTTTCTGTTGACTGCATGTATGCATATTTAAGCAATAAATGTATAGTTAAGCTATTGCTGAACTATGATGGTTAATAAAGGCCATCGCACTAGAGCTATTAATGTTTTATGTCTTTATTTTTTCGCCAAAGACGTTGCCAAATTATTAACTAAAATTCGCCAAATAGGCGATTTCTTTTATAAATAATTTATAAGCTGGTCGGTTGTTCGAAGGTCATTGTGTTAGAGCTGTATAATGGGTGTGGGTAGCTATATCTATTTTCTCGCCAAATTATTTCCCAAAACGCGCCAAATGAGCTAAAAGGTTTTATGTATTTATGAGGGAATTGTGATGACAGTTATGAGTGCATTTTATAGCGTATTTTTCATTTTGGAATTTTAAGGCAATTAAACGGGATTTTATAATTTATAACGAGCGGAAACAATAATAAGTTTATGATCCTATAAGAGGGTATATGGTACACATATTTATACAAATACAAAAATTGACGACCAACAACAGGCCAGAGGCCCAGCAAGGTTGGTCCAAATTAAATCTAATACATTACCAGTTTCCAATGTCCGTCAAGTTTCTTCTTAAAATCTTCTACTCTCTTCGAATGCACAACATAATCTGGTAAAGCATTCCACTCATTGACAACTCTATTGTAAAAATAATGTTTTCTTACCTCCCTTCTAAAGCTCGATTTATTCAATTTCTGATCATGACCTCTGGTCCGGCTATTTAAAGTAAAATCTAAGCCCTCCATGTCTCCCTGTTTTATGAACTTGAATAACTGTATTAAATCACCCCTAGCTCTCCTGTTTTCCAGGGAATACATGTTTAAAGATCTTAATCTGTTATCATAATCAATACCAGATAGACCCTTAATCATTTTTGTAGCCCTATGCTGAACTTTTTCAAGCAACTCTATATCTTTTCTGAGGAAGGGACACCAAAACTGAACAGCATATTCCAGATGTGGCCTTACCAATCCCCTATACAATGGCAAAATAATCTCCTTAGATTTAGAAGTGATACTTTTTCTAATATATCCCAACATTCGATTGTCTTTCTTACTTGCCTCAACACACTGCTTACTCATTTTGAAATCATTGCTCACCAAAACTCCTAAATCTCTAACGAACTCACTATCTTGGATACTTTCTCCCTGTAAAACATAAGAATGATTAACATTGTTCTTACCCAAATGCAAGGTTTGGCATTTGTTAACACTGAACGACATGCCCCAGCGTGAAGCCCATTCAGTAATTTTCGTAAGATCATTTTGTAACTGCTCAATTGCTCAACAGAATTTACTGTACTCGTCACTTTTAAGTCATCTGCAAAAATACTTAACTTGCTATTCAACCCCCAGCTGATATCATCAATAAACATAATAAATAAAATTGGTCCTAGTACAGAGCCCCGAGGCACTCCACTTACAACCTCATTCCAATCAGAGTACTTACCATTAATGTGAACCCGTTGTTTTCTATTGGTCAACCAATTTTTATCCAACGGACCACAGCAGTCCCTAACCCAAATCTTTTCAACTTAAATAACAAAGCTTCATGAGGAACTTTATCAAAAGCCTTTTGGAAATCGATGTAAATGACATCAACCATATTGCCTTTATCAATCCCTTCTGTAACAGTATCATAAAATTTTAAAAGATTAGTTGTACAAGACCTACCTTTTCTAAAGCCATATTGATTATCTGAAAGTAAATTATTAGTTTCCAAAAAAGTCATTATACGCATTTTCAACAATGTCTCAAAAACTTTACCTAAAACAGATGTAAGACTAACTGGTCTGTAATTACCTGGATCAGATTTAGGCCCTTTCTTGTACAATGGAGTAACATTCGCCAATTTGGAATCTATTTGATATTTTTTTATTCCGTGCGAAGAACGGGTATAAATTTGCTAGTTCTGTAATAAAACAAATAAACACTGAGAGATATAAGTTGAAAATTTTAATTTTCCCAACTAGATTGTTAAATTAACACACTTGCGTTGAGAGATATTTTGTAGGCTATAAATTGTTGGAATTTTGCTTAAAATTGCAAATATTTTTTTTACAAATTTGAAATTAAAGCTGATATACAGTTTAGCTTTCATATTTAGAACAAAAGAGGCAGTTTTACCCATCTACTTTACATATATTATAGCAAATGATATATAAAATTATTGAATTAACGAAAGAAAAACCATAAAAATAGCTTATTTCTTACACTTAAAGTTGAACTAAAAGCTGTGCTAAAAGATTTTTTTCTAAGATATATAAATAAATCTTGCGTGGAATTGGCTCTACGTAAAAAATTTCGTAACCCCCCCCCCCCCCCCAACTTTTCAACATTTTTTTATCGAAAAAATAAGAAGAAATGTCAAATCAAAGAGTTATATTTCCTCTTTGTGTCAAATACTTTATTATACTTCAGATTGAAAATCTAAATATCGTGCTTGTAAAATAAATAAACAGCTTGGCAATTTGGCGCAATATGACCTGAAGAGATTTGGCTTCAACCAAAACAGAACCGTGACGTCAGTGTAGCGACAGTCACCGATTCACCTGATTAGTTGTTGGGGTCAAGTTGGCCAACTCCGTCGCGAGGAATCGACAGAGTTGGAGAAAATTTCTCCAACGCTTACGTCATAGCACGTGGCAATTTCCGCCAATCATGGTCGGAACTGAGGTTGCGTTGGGGAAAAACCGCTCGTGTGATTGTGATATACCCTTAAAGTGGCAGCAACACTGGCCATTAAGCCCTCCAAAAAAGCCTCCATGCGCGTCCCGTCGTTAGCATTGGAGGTCACGTGATCAGCCAATCTAATACTTTAATTATGATACCTATGGGTTTGCCAGGCTAGATTTACCTGATTTTCAGGTCTGGCGACAATTGGCATAGTTCTAACGAAACAGTAGCGATAAGTTGCCATATGTTGCAACATTTCTCCTTTTGGCGATTTTCATGATTGGTACGCTTTTAGAAGTTGCTTGACAGAGCAATGAGCATTCTATTTATGTAATTTTTTGTAATTTTAGAATTAAATAGTATTTTTTTGGTATTATTTTTCTCCTTATAGTGGCAGCAACACTGTTCATTTTGCCCTCTTATTTGAACTCCATGAGCGTCCTGTCGTTAGCATTGGAGGTCACGTGATCAGCCAATCTAATACTTTTGATATCTATGTTTGGCCCAAAGACATATAATCATAGATATCATAATTAAAGTATTAGATTGGCTGATCACGTGACCTCCAATGCTAACGACGGGACGCGCATGGAGGCTTTTTTGGAGGGTTTAATGGCCAGTGTTTGGAGGGTTTAATGACCAGTGACCCAACAAACAACACATGTCATCGAGCACATTGTTTGTCGTGCCATGGCGCCATCTATTGATAGCTTTCTCACGCTTCCAATAGGGTATTTGACTTTAAAAAATTTACTGGCTTAAAATATTCCTAGGCAAAAAATATTAGACCCGTATTTTTTCTTTTTTCCAAATTCCGCCTAGAAACGGAGAAAAACGCAATTAAAATTTAACTATAAGCCACGCCCCCAAAACGATCCCCGGCAGAATTTGAAGGATGTGACGTCACCTGGCAGCAAACGGTTTCGACATGCGGGAGAATCCGTAGTGATCACTGTTGTTGTTGTATTTGATAATAAAATTTCTTTTGATTTATTATTGACAGAGTGAGTAGAGGTGATTAACAGATTAAATGGGTTTTTTATTTTGTTTTTAACATTTAGCATTTTATTACTAATGGTTGGTTCGCGGCTTTTTAATTTCATGAACCGCTATACTTACCTGTCAATTCCCTTAAAGATTTAGATTGACTTTTTAAGATAAAATGGCACATGGCACCAGAGAGTTTTCTTGTAAACCAAAAATTAATGGCTTATAAAATAAGAAATATATATAAAAAAGCTCAATCTGAACTAACACATATCCTAAATAAACGTACATAAAAATATTAGAGGGCCTCAGTTAAATCGTTTTTTTTTTAAATATAAATTAGGTTACTTCATATGAATTTTTCATGAGATATGAAGTTTTTTCATGTAAATTTTTTTAAACAACCGCCCCATCTGCCAAAATGTCTAGCCTTAAAATTGAATAAAACCAATTTAGAAATGATTATTTTATACACGCATATGCAATTTTTGTTATAATTAATAATTTAAAATGTCAGGGATTTTCAATATAAGTCACTCATTTGCGGATTTGTTACTTTATAAGTGCTTATTTTTTGGTGAAATGGGTACGTAATTGTTACATTAAATTTGGGCTACACACCTTGATCAAGTACGGAGACGTAGAATATTTCGGCTTCTTCTAGTGATTAACTATCGCTATACTGTGCCGTTCCGCAATGTAAACATTTGGTGATTTCGTTTACTAAGGCCCTGTATTTGAGCTTAAAGTTTGAATTTACTGGACTAACGCTTGAAAACATCGAAAATAAGATCATTCACAAACAACTTAAGCTGTTTTAAATTTAATTAATAATTTTGTACAAGATAATTTATTCAAGTATTGAGTTTAATGAAAAACTGATGTAGCTTTTAATAAATAGATTTTTATAACGTTTTTTCTTTTTACTAGAACGCATAAACAACTTTTTAGCCTACTTTTCTTTTTTTAATTCGAAAGAATTAAAAAAATGAAAAAGTAGGTATTGACATGCCGTCGATGTCCGTCTGTATGTCTGTCTGTCTGTCTGTCTATCCGTACCCCCCTTCCAAAATCGGTTCTATCCATCGGATCTTAAAAATTCTTTTTTTGTTAGAAAGCTATGACCTCAGATACCCAACTTTCATACTTTTTGTCCGTCTGTCTGTACGTCCGGACGGACATAAATCTACTATCTGTCGGCGAATTTCCAATTGAATTAGCATTGAAATTCAATTTTGAGTCATTTAAATCACTGTAGGTATTGAAATGCGGTTGATGTCCATCTGTCTGTCTGTTCGTATGTCTGTCTGTCTTTCCGTCTGTCTGTCTGTCGTCTACCCCCCCCCCCCCCTTCCAAAATCGGTTCTATCCATCGGATCTTAAAAATTCTTTTTTTGTTAGAAAGCTATGACCTCAGATACCCAACTTTCATACTTTTTGTCCGTCTGTCTGTACGTCCGGACGGACATAAATCTACTATCTGTCGGCGAATTTCCCATTGAATTAGCATTGAAATTCAATTTTGAGTCATTTAAATCGCCGTAGGTATTGAAATGCGGTTGATGTCCATCTGTCTGTCTGTTCGTATGTCTGTCTGTCTTTCCGTCTGTCTGTCTGTCGTCTGTCCGTATTCGTCTGTCCAAAATCGGTTCTATCCCTCGGATCTTAAAAATTCTTTTTTTGTTAGAAAGCTATGACCTCAGATACCTAACTTTCATACTTTTTGTCCGTCTGTCT
>JAFNEN010001393.1:0-33427 GCA_019343175.1 Oedothorax gibbosus | reverse complement strand
AAAAATAAAGCATTACGTCTATAGGACTGACAGTCCCTCTTAAATGCAAGCAAGTTGAGCAGAAAAACGTGCCCCGTTTACGGAGAGGGGCAAAAGGGACAGGGCAACTTTTCCAACTATTCTTGAAACGTATTTAAAAAACATTTTGTTGTTTTTATGTGCATGCAGGGACCGACTTAAAAACGTATGGGGTAAAGGGCACAAGCAAGTTCGAGGGCCCCTACAACATAACTCTTAAAACAAAAGAGTGAAATCCACTCCTAGACTCTTAAAACAAACGAGCGGTTTTAACTCAGTCTGAGTAATTTCCACTCCTTTCCGTGCCGAAAATGCACTTCTCCTATAGGAGTGAATTTCACTCTTTTTCGGAGTGGGTAAAAGAAATAAAAGAAAACAATCTGCGTCCTGCACTCTTAAAACGAGCGGTTTTAACTCAGTCTGAGTTAATTTCCACTCTTTCCGGTGCCGAAAATGCACTTCTCCTATAGGTGTGAATTTCACTCTTTTGTTTTAAGAGTGTATAGGGGAAGTGCATTTTCGGCCCCGGAATAAAGGAGTGGAAATTAACTCAGACTGATTTAAAACCGCTCGTTTTAAGAGTGTAGGACGTAGATTGTTTTCTTTTATTTCTTTTACCCACTCCGCAAAAAGAGTGAAATCCACTCCTATAGGGGAAGTGCATTTTCGGCACGGAAAGGAGTGGAAATTAACTCAGACTGAGTTAAAACCGCTCGTTTGTTTTAAGAGTGTACATTATTTATTTATGAACGTGATTTTTTTTTTCATTTTAAATGTGTACAAATTTCAACAAGAAAGCTTTAACAATTGTCTTAAATGTATGCGTTTGAGCATTGACATGCGACATATTTTTTAAACACATACATACACTGTTAAAACAAAACGAGCGGTTTTAATTCAGTCTGAGTTAATTTCCACTCCTTCCGTGCCGAAATGCACTTCCCCTATAGGAGTGGATTTCACTCTTTTTGCGGAGTGGGTAAAAGAAATAAAAGAAAACAATCTACGTCCTACACTCTTAAAACGAGCGGTTTTAGCTCAGTCTGAGTTAATATCCACTCCTTTTCGGTGCCGAAAATGCAGTCCCCCTTTAGGAGTGGATTTCACTCTTTTGTTTTAAGAGTGTAAGATATGACTTCAGATCAGAGACCTATATCATATTGTCATATCAAGTCATGTTTTAAATACATTCGTTATATTTTTTCACAAGGCCAGGGCATATTTTATTAAAATAATACAGGATCTAAGCAAGCTTTTGAAATCAAAGAGTTCTATAGTAGGGTAGAGACTGAACCTGGTAACAGCACCATGGACCAACACGGAGACAATATAGGGTGGCATGTGGGGCCCGATGGCCGAGTGGTTTGGATCGCAGGCCATAACGCTAGCAGTCCGCGCGCTATAACAGGTGCGGGTTCGATATCCGCCTTTGCCCTGGGTGTACTTCCTTTCTCAGTATCAAAATTATAAATTAACTAGCACTTTTGCCACTCTATTCGGGCTCCGTAGTGAGCCATGGCTGCCGATGGCAGCTCAGTACGAGTCGTTCCTCTACCCTACTATAGAACTCTTTGTTTGAAATAGGATATCGCTTTTGAAAACTTAATGATGGTCGGTTTAATTATTCATTACTAGTTTTTGTGGCAACTCATATTAGCACATTTTTTCCTCAATATAATTTTTCTAAGCAAAGGGCCACGAAGTGGAAACCCTGGTCATATGCCCCGTTTATCATGCCGGAAATCAGTCTCTGTGTACATGCTATTGTAAACTAAAATAGTCCAAAAGATTATACCCAGAATATAAGTAAAATTGTAAAAAAAACCCAGTTTACTTTACCAAATTGTTAGATATAGAGGTCATTATCACCTGTACCACTTTGAAACCAAACGAATTGTGTACCTTCCCCTTTTTTTGTAACTATAGCATGGTGCACTTTTCTAGGGGTTGCCCAAACTATTGCTAGAATTGAAAAAAAAACCATATCACGTGCTGAAGTTTGGTGAGATTGCTTCTCTTTTTTAAGCCAGTGAACTTACTCTAAAGGTTTAGGTGCAACATGATAGATTAATATTTTACTGTGCAATTATTCACAATCTATTGGTAATATTTTAGTTTTTGGATGCTTTTACGCTAGTAAATCCATTCTTGACAGTTATAGAGCAACATATATCGCTTCAGAATGGTACGATTTCTGTTAGCTATCTTTTTATTACTACGTAGACAATTTTTAATTAGAAACAAAACTTTTTCATTCAGAACTTAATGTATTGTTAAATTACTTGGTCATACATTAAAGAATAATTACATGTTTGGAATATTATAAAGGTTGGAGCACTTTTTCGCCTACTATTCTTTTTTTTAATTCGAAAGAATTAAAAATATGAAAAAGTAGGTATTGACATGCGCTCGATGTCCGTCTGTCTGTCTGTCCGTACCCCCCTTCCAAAATCGGTTCTATCAATCGGATCTTAAAAATTCTTTTTTTGTTAGAAAGCTATGACCTCAGATACCCAACTTTCATACTTTTTGTCCGTCTGTCTGTACGTCCGGACGGACATAAATCTAGTATATGTCGCCGAATTTCCCATTGAATTAGCATTGAAATTCAATTTTGAGTCATTTAAATCACTGTAGGTATTGAAATGCGATCGATGTCCGTCTGTCTGTCTATTCGTATGTCTGTCCGTCTGTCTGTCCGTACCCCCTTCCAAAATCGGTTCTATCCATCGGATTTTAAAACTTCTTTTTTTAGCCTACTTTTCTTTTTTAAATTCGAAAGAATTAAAAAAAATTAAAAAGTAGGTATTGACATGCGGTCGATGTCCGTCTGTCTGTCTGTCCGTACCCCCCTTCCAAAATCGGTTCTATCCATCGGATCTTAAAAATTCTTTTTTTGTTAGAAAGCTATGACCTCAGATACCCAACTTTCATACTTTTTGTCCGTCTGTCTGTACGTCCGGACGGACATAAATCTACTATCTGTCGGCGAATTTCCCATTGAATTAGCATTGAAATTCAATTTTGAGTCATTTAAATCACTGTAGGTATTGAAATGCAATTGATGTCCATCTGTCTGTCTGTTCGTATGTCTGTCTGTCTTTCGTCTGTCTGTCCGTCTGTCTGTCTGTCTGTCCGTACTCCCCTTCCAAAATCGGTTCTATCCATCGGATCTTAAAAATTCTTTTTTTTGTTAGAAAGCTATGACCTCAGATACCTAACTTTCATACTTTTTGTCCGTCTGTCTGTTCGTCCGGACGGACATAAATCTACTATCTGTCGGCGAATTTCCCATTGAATTAGCATTGAAATTCAATTTTGAGTCATTTAAATCACCGTAGGTATTGAAATGCGATTGATGTCCATCTGTCTGTCTGTCTTTCCGTCTGTCCGTCTGTCTGTCTGTCTGTCCGTACTCCCCTTCCAAAATCGGTTCTATCCATCGGATCTTAAAAATTCTTTTTTTGTTAGAAAGCTATGACCTCAGATACCCAACTTTCATACTTTTTGTCCGTCTGTCTGTACGTCCGGACGGACATAAATCTACTATCTGTCGGCGAATTTCCCATTGAATTAGCATTGAAATTCAATTTTGAGTCATTTAAATCACTGTAGGTATTGAAATGCGATTGATGTCCATCTGTCTGTTCGTATGTCTGTCGGTCTCTCCGTCTGTCTGTCTGTTCGTCTGTCCGTATCCTTCTTCCAAAATAGGTTCTATCCCTCGGATCTTAAAAATTCTTTTTTGTTAGAAAGCTATGACCTCAGATACCCAACTTTCATACTTTTTGTCCGTCTGTCTGTACGTCCGTACGGACATAAATCTACTATCTTTCGGCGAATTTCCCATTGAATTAGCATTGAAATTCAATTTTGAGTCATTTAAATCACAGTTGCCAAATCAACAATGGCATGAGAAACTTTATTTATTTAAACATATTTGAAGCAAAATATTTTCATGAATCAGTTTGGAATGACGTCATAAAATGTAGCACAATTTGATTCTTTGACTGTTCATTAATTGTTTACCAAGAAAGCGGCAAGGCATATTTCTGCATACAATTATGCTTAGTTTTAATTTACATTTCTTATTTTTTTAATGCAGTTTGGTGTAGTTTCATTACTTTTGTTATTAATAAATATTTAATTATTCTTCGAACTACAAATAAATCGAGCAGACGATAAATAATATTAACTTAATTTATATGGAAACTTACTTAATTATCTGAATATTAAGGAAAATAGTTGATTTTGGCTTTTAGAAGTTTAAATTATAGCTGGATGCTGTGTTTCGATTTTTTTTCTTATGTGTATAAATCTAGTGTAGAAACGGTTGTTGATGATATTTACTGTCAGGAACCTAGTTTTTTCCGGATTAGAACTTCAGTAAGCATTTAAGTAACAGGAAAGTAGGCTATTTTAGTTTTTATGAACTTCTTGTTTGCATACAATTCTGCTTAGTTTTAATTTACATTTATTTTTTGCATACAATTCTGCTTAGTTTTAATTTACATTAATTTTTTTAATGCATTCAGTTTCAATATTTTTGTTATTAATAAATATTTAATTATTCTTCGAACTACAAATAAATCGAGCAGACGATAAATAATAAGTTATTTCTGAAAGAATATTAAGGAAAATAATTGATTTTGGCTTTTAGAAGTTTAAATTATAGCTAGATGCTGTGTTTAGAGAGATTTTATTTTTCAAATGTGTCTAAATATAGTGTAGAAACGATTGTTGATGATATTTACTGTTAGGAACCTAGTTTTTTCCCGATTAGAACTTCAGTAAGCATTTAAGTAACAGGAAAGTAGGCTATTTTAGTTCTTTATGAACTTCTTGTTTGCATACAATTCTGCTTAGTTTTAATTTACATTTATTTTTTGCATACAATTCTGCTTAGTTTTAATTTACATTTATTTTTTTTAATGCATTCAGTTTCAATATTTTTGTTATTAATAAATATTTAATTATTCTTCGAACTACAAATAAATCGAGCAGACGATAAATAATAAGTTATTTCTGAAAGAATATTAAGGAAAATAATTGATTTTGGCTTTTAGAAGTTTAAATTATAGCTAGATGCTGTGTTTAGAGAGATTTTATTTTTCAAATGTGTCTAAATATAGTGTAGAAACGATTGTTGATGATATTTACTGTTATGAACCTAGTTGTTTCCCGATTAGAATTTCAGTAAGTATTTAAGTAACAGGAAAGTAGGCTATTTTAGTTCTTTAAGAACTTCTTGTTTCTACAAGGCATTGTTGGAATTCTTGCCCCGTGAAATTTTGAAAAACCTGCCCCGTCGCCATATTTTGACGGTATAGTGCCTTAGCGATTAGAGGCTTAAGTTATTTTGTAAACAAATACATATTTAAGTAGAGAGAGAGGAACCACATTTTATTGTACTCAATGATAAACTGTAAGTTAAATGAAAGTACGTTTAATTTATTGGTTGGTATAAGCATAAAAAATTACTCAATGTTGAAAAAATCATAAAACAGCTCTAACGAAAATATTACAACACCAACTGAACAAAGATTTTTGTGAGGCCGTGCTGCCACAAAACCAAGCAGACAGTTGGCGCCACCTACGGCTTATTTCCAATGTAAGGCCTGGTGGAAAACTTACCCCATGGGAAAACTAGCCCCGGTCTCCCCTACTATGTATGGGGAAATTATTGAAAACCGCATGGTTTCTGTAAAAAATTTATAACAGTGAAATATAGTAAAAATTAATTTTAATTTTTCATACATTTTTAAAAAAAAAAATTTCTTCTTTTTCACAAGTACAAACATTGCACAAATGGTTTTTTTTAATCACACAAACTATAACAAGTAAATTTAAGCATTATGAAATGCTGCCTGTCATCAAACTACAACTAACTGAACTGATTATAGAATTGAATATACAGTTATAACTTTAAACTACCCAGGTAGCACAACAGTATTGGCCGATGTCGGCAACAAGAGCTTCGGAATATTGGCCAATGTCGGCTTATACCCATAGCCCAATGCATAATGGACTACGTTTTACCGATGCTGGGCAATATCGGGGTGCAATATTGATTTGAATCGATGTGCAATATTGGGCGATATCGGCAACAAGAGCTCAGAAATATTGGCCGACGTCGGTTCATACCAATCGGCCAATGCATAATGGACTACATACAATACTGGGCGAAGTCGAGCGATAACCCTTTATCGATATTAGGCAAGATTTTATTGCTGATTTGACCAGTATTAAGGGGGAATGGGCACGCTAGACCACTGGTCTCCAAATCAAAATGCATCAGTGTTAATCCAATGGAGAAAAAAAATATTTTCTCTGCCACATTTCTCCGGCTCCATTGAATATTTTTACAAACGGATTTTTTTATGTGATACATGTAGCTGACTTACAGGTTTCGACAATCCCACTTTTTAACATTTGTTCGAATATTTTTTTTAAATTTTCAATGAATAATTTTACACAAAATATTCGAAGCAATTTCAAAAAGTTAGACTAGTAAGTTATCTACATTTATTATTTAAAAAAAAAACTGTTCGTAAAAATATTCAATACAGCCGAAGAAATGTGGCAGAGAAATAAGTTTTTTCCCCATTGGATTAACAGTAAGGCACTTGAGTAAGGACCCGCGGTACAGCGCTCCCATTCCCCCCTAACGTGCTTTTTTTTATCAATTATATCGCAATAAAAGTTTTAAATTTTACCCACTTTCTTTGCAGCATTTTCCCAAAAAAGAAGCTTGCTATTTCGACGTGTATAATTTTAGTGATTAAGAATAAAATAGAACGAAATATCTACTTTAAACTTATAGCAATATATTGCATTTCTAGTGTATATTTAAATATTAACCACTTGAATTACATGTAGCAAGGTTCTGTTGAAGAAAGAAAAAATACAGAAAAGTTAAGAAAATTAGAAACTATTGTATATGCAATTAAATTGCTCAAAACAGCATGACAATACCGGCAAAAATTTCACTACAAAATAGAGAATTACTAATACTTGTATTAAATAAAACAATGTAGTTATATTTCATACTTACCAATCACCACATTGTGCAATTCTGTTTCAATGTTAATTAATAAAAAGATAATACAATAGAATAGCAAGCTTTATTGTACAAAAATCCATAGATAATAAATTTTATTGTACTGAGCCTTGACCCGTTTACAATGGTTGGCAAAGTATACATGACTTTTACAATTATACATTATTAAAAAACAATAAATCAAGTTTATACAAACACTTAAATACAAAAAAGTAAACACAAAAAAGTAAACTAATTAACAAATCCAACGATGCTGAATATATGTCTGAATTTTAAAAATTAATTTCTCTGAAGTCCGTTTGTCATCCCAATCCACTCACCCAGCCAGGACCATTCCAATTCTCTTGGCAATAGATGTTGTGTCGGCATCTTCAAGCTTCATTTTAACACTTGCTAAAAAAAAGAGTGAAATGTGTGAATTCACAGAAAAAAGTAGATTAAGCTGGATTCATCAATTGAAACATATGCTGCTTTCGGAAATGACAGGCAAAAAAAAATTCTTGGTAGTAATAGTTATGAGCTTTAACAATATAGTCTACGATATCGTTAAATCTACGATAATCTTAATCTACGATATAGTTGTGATAGGGGTCGATTTTGGGAAAGTAAAACACTTTTTAACTCAACAAGAAAGTTTTCAAAAGGAAAGCAGCTAAATCCATCCAAAGATCCAAAATTACGCACATCTGGGGCCAAAGGTAGAGATTTACTGTACGGTCCCCCTTGGCGAACTTTCCAAAATCGCGCCAAAAGTCCGTCTTTTGGCGCCTTTTTTTTTAAACCACCATTCAAAGAAAATATCGTATAGGAATATTTCTTATGAAAACTCAACCAAAGGTCCGATAGGGTTGCCGGAAAACGTCATCGGTGCGAAGTCATAGAAATCGAATCTTCAGTTGAAGTCAGACAGGTTGCCAGAAGAAATTATTTATCGCAAAATCCGAAATATTCGCGCCAAGGGTAATCGCGCCACCGTACAGTAAATCTGATCCGGGGCCAAATTCAAACAAAGCAAAGAATTGCCAATACAAGTTAATCGTACAGGTGAAAAAAATATAACAAGATGGGTTTTTTTTCGATATTTTGTTACTACAATCTAAAATATTTAACATTATATTAGTTTATTCACACATTAAAGTACTCACCAATTTTTAGACGAAGAATGAAATGCACTGTAGACTGCTGATTGCTGATTCGAAATGGCGGAGGCAGCAAGATTGCGCACTAAGCTGCGCAGATGACAGATCTGGAAATTATACTTTCAATATTAACCGATTTCAACCGAATCTTGGGGAAATCGATTCACAACCTTTCCCTATTTTGAAAGTAAATATTATTTAAAAAAAAAATTACAATCCGAAATTCGTGATTGAAATATATTGCGAAACATAATATTTGCCTTTTACACTTGCAAAATACTATAAGATTGCAGTAAAATTAAGTATTGCACTTTTTGTAATTTCCTGAATGAAACATCAAATATCGGGGAAATCTGGTTAAAATCGGTAAAAAATGATCGATTTCATCCGATACGCCCCAAGTTTGGCCGATACTCATGCGACATTGGCCAAAATTGTTGCGCTACCTGGGTAAATGCAAAACTTTACTTCATTATTACCGATTTTGTGAAATGGATTAACTGATGTGGTTTGCACAGAACCATAAAGCACATACATTGTTTTCACAATTTCAATCTGTGTGGCTGAGCTGGCCATCATTACCTTGTTGTCTCAAAACCATTTAAGAAATGTCCTTTCAACACTAAGTATTTTTGTTTGAGGTTTATTCATAGTCTTCATAAAACGTCATTTGTTCTTTTCCATAATGGTAACTTGTATCGTAGAACACTGCATACATACCTCCTTCTTCGACATGTTCACTCTGAATGTGAAGTTTCAGTTGTCTAACACTTCGTGGTGATGTTTCTCATATTGTGCCAGTATACGCAGCTAACATCATGAGACTCACTAAAAGCAATATCTGCTGAGTCCTGTAATTCTATTTTATTCATGTCTTCACTCTCAGAAGTTAAAGAAATTTGCAAATTGAATGTAGTAAGTTCCAGAAGAACAAGCCTTAATAAAACTGCTTTTTTCATGAAGAAATGTCTAACTTCTTCCTCTTTTTGGTTTAATTAAGTTTGATTTGTTGTAATTAGATATCAGTTAAGTGCACTACCTGAGAAAAGAATAGAAACAATATGCAGTACACTAATCGGGCTGTCCAATAATTTCCCCATACTGTAACGAATTACAAGACACGAACAAGAGAACATTCAAAGTTCCAAGATTTATTTAAAAAAACATTTTTTTTTTAAAGTTAGTTTACTTCAGCTTCTTTATTTTAAAGCATCTATTTAAAATGTTAAAAAGGTTCTTTTCAAATCAATCAGTCCGATTTCGGACACAAGCATCTCTAAGTCCGTGTTACTCCATTAGTCGACAAAAAAAAATTCTGTTCTCGTTCCGTTTCGGCGGGGAACTTCTGGAGTGGCCGCTAGAGGGCCACGGATCAGGTACGTTACAGGACTCCTCCTCCCCTGGGGAAACTTTCGAAGAATGAGAAAGTTTATGATTAGTGTTTATACATGAGTTATGTAACTGTTCCAGGAACCTAGGCAAGTGCCAAACAAAAATTATCAATTCCCAGTGTCGAAAAAAACTAAATTTAAAATAAACACATGAAAAGCAATAAATGTAAGTATGAATAGAAATAAATGCAAAAAGCATTAAATTGGGCACATACATACAATTATTATTTTTTTTTTAGAGAGTGTGGATCCGGCTCAATCCATCTGCATTTTGGTGCAGTTTTCCCTTTCGATGAATAACTTCAAAATTAAAAGGTTGCAATATTAGTGACCATCGCATTAAACGTGCGTTAGAACTCGCGTGAGTATTCAGCCACACTAAAGGATTATGATCAGTCACAATTTGAAAAAATTCCCATCGAGATAACACTTAAGTTTTGAAACTGCAAAGATGATGGCGGCACACTCTTTCTCACTGACACTATATCGTTTTTCAACACTGGTAAATTTCTTGCTTAGGTATATAATAGGGTGTTCTTCAGTTTCATTGTCTGCCAACTGGGACAAAACTACTCCATTCCTTGATCTGACGCATCAGTTTCAACTATGAACGGTTTTTGGTAGTCTGGTGAGTACAGCACAGGATAGTTACAAAGACAGTTCTTTAGCTCGTCAAATGCTTCCTCACATTCTTTAGTCCACGTAATAGGCCCTTTTCTAGCTTTCCCTTTTAAAGAATCAGTTAAAGGGGCAGCAATCGACGAAAACATTGGAATGTATCGGCTATAGTAACCGGATAACCCTAAAAAGGCACGAACTTCAGTTTTACTTTTAGGTGGGCTAAAGTTCTTGATCGCCTCAATTTTTAGTTCGGCTGGCTTCCTAAGACCTTGTCCAACAATATGTCCAAGATACTGCACTCGCGCTTGAGCAAATTTACATTTTGAAGGCTTGATGGTTAGACCCGCCTTTTCTATTCTTTTCAGCACTATATCGACTTGTTTTAGATGTTCAGCGAAACTGTTCGAAAAAATCGCTATGTCATCGAGGTATGGAACTGCGTACTCTTCGCATCCCTCTAGAAGTTGATATACCATCTTACTAAATTCGTAAGGAGCATTCTTTAGACCAAATGGCATCCTTAAGGGTTTATATGTGCCAAAGTTAGTCACAAATGCTGCCAGTCTTTGGGCTCGCTCAGTGAGGGGAATTTGCCAATAGCCTTTAGACAAATCCAGAACTGTTATGTACTGAGCAGAAGACACTATTTCAATTCTTTCTTCTATATTTGGAAGAGGAAAGAACTTTGTTTTTGTGATCTTGTTCAAGTTCCTATAGTCAATGCAAGGCCTCGGATCCTTACCAGGTGCTTCTACAAGAATCATTGGCGAAGTACAATCTGAAAAACCAATTTCTATGATTTTCAGATCCAGCATCTTCTGTATTTCAGTTTTCAGAATTGCATTTTGTCTTGGCGATGTTCGATAAGGCTTTGAAAGGATGGACTGTTCTTCGCTAAGTTCAATGTCATGTATGACGAGTTCGGTTTTTCCTGGGACGTTTGAAAAACACTTCTTATATTTCCAAACTAGGTTCTTCATTTGAGCGATTTGGTCCTCATTCATATTTGAACTTTCGCCGTAATCTTGAAACATCTCTTCAAGGTCCAATATATTCGGGTTAGAGTCCACACAAGGTATTTCCATTTGTTCCTCGTCATTTTCTCCTTCTAGATCACTTATCAAATAATTTATTTCCTCTGGTCGTTTATAGTATGGCTTCAGCATATTCACATGGTACACCTTTGAAGTTGCTTTCTCACCAGGCAACTGTACAACGTAATTGGTTTCAGAGAGTTTTCTTAGGATTGTTCCAGGACCTGTCCAAGTGGGCTTAACTTGTTGCTTTTAAATGTAGCAAAAATCAGTACTAGGTCTCCTATTCGAAATTCTCTTTTCACTGCCCTCTTGTCGTACCAAGTCTTATTCTTTTGCTGGCATTCTTCCATCTTTGATATTGCTAGTTCTTGACAGCGCTTCATTCGATTAATCAAAGAGAAGACATATTCAGTCACTGGCTCACCTTCCGTTTCTTCCACGTCCAACCATTTTACATACAGCAGAGTGAGAGGCGTTCGAAGATTCTTGCCATGCACCAGTTCAGCAGGAGTAAATCCAGTGCTTTCATGGGTAACAGTTCTTAGGGCAAACAGAGCTGGATATATTGCTTGCTCCCAATCACTCCCAGACTCCAAGCACAACACCTTTAAGACCCATGTCCAACAATTACCCCGCTTTGTTCAATAATTACCCCATAACTACACATGTATACCATACTCTTACTATTCATCCTACAATGATGTTTTTCAGCTCAAACCACCTGCATAAACATATTCATGACTGGATATTACAAAATTAAGCATCATGTAAAAGACAACAAAAATATGCATAATTTGGCATCGATTGAAAAAAAGTTTAAACACTCTTTTTCAAGCGCTTTGGGTTATTAATAATTTTTTTAGAAAAGGTACTAATCTCATCCTAATAATTAATCAGAGCTTTGCTGGATATCTCTCTCTCCAATTAACAAATTTTGGTTTGTCAGATGTAAAAAATTATGATGTAACATGTTTTTTGGTCCCTGTCCAATAATTACCCCGGATCAATATTATAGATCTTATTATAGAGTTTAAGAAATATGCAAAAAGATAATGTAACAATTGTCAATTGTGTCAATCATTTTGTCCAACCTCTGTAGTTACTCTCCTGTCATTAGGAACATTATTTTTATGGTTTTCCAATTTTTAAATATATTTTTGATCCAGTCTAGTCTAAGATCGTTTTGAACTCAAAGATGGAAATTGAAACAGACTTATATGTCATTAAAAAAGGATATTGAATGTTATTGCCAAAAGCATTCGTGAGACATCATTCTATAAATTTTTTTCTACAATTAAGGCAAAGTAAAAACAGTTTGTGTGAGCTGTCTTATTTTATTTTATGCCTAGTCATATATTCATTCGATTATTTTTAGTTACATTTAGAGTTAAGGTTTAAGCACTTGAAAGGCGTTACTTTCTAGAATTAAAGAACTTATATGAAATCAGTATTTTAAAAAGTTCGCTCAATTATTCTTTTTTCCATTTCCTAACTTACATCATTTGCTACTAATGTTTTAGCAATCATAAAATATTTACCCTTAAATTGGATCGCCTAAAATTATTTTTTCCCAAGATGATTCGAAAATCTAGCATATAAATCGATTAATATTTGGAGTTTATCTATTGTTTCTCATACAGTTGTTATTACTTGTAGAACACGGTATTCCAAAATTCTTTATAAAGCAAATTATTCAAATAAATGCGCTAAAATGAAATTCTATTATAAATTGGTTTTTATCTTGTTTGGCATTAGTGCCATTATGCCTATATCCAAAACATCAAAGTTTGCATCAGTATTTTTGAGCGCATTTATACTACTGTTTCAAGCCTACGACATGGTATGCTACATACTCATATTGCCCTTCTCCTCACTGTTGGTAGCTGCGACCCTCTTGAATTTCACAACTTTCGTCAACCGTTTCATGCTGATAAGAAGATACCAGTCACTGAAGCAGATAGCCGATAGAATTTGTCTTCATGAAAATCATTCTGGAAAATTCCTCAAGTTCTTTCTCTATCCATACATGGTTTTTGCCACTATGTTTCCCATTCCGTTACTGGCCAGTAGAATAATGTACATGCACAACTCCAGGTACGTTTCTTATATCTCCGGCATACAACCACAAGAAGAAGTTTTCAAGCTGGTCAGCTTCTGCTACTATTTCAACCAGATTTTTTGGTCGGCTTTCCCGTTTCAGGCGATCGCAGTTTTTTACGTGGTAATCTGTCACCACATCAGATTCGTAATGAAGCAGAAGCTATCCAAAGTCCTAAGTACTGAAGAGTGGAACAGGGACTACCAGAAGCTCTTAGGATGTTTCCTCTCAGCCCGGAGGACAGTCCGGCAACTGGACGATGAACTGTCCATCTTTGTTTTACTGCATACCATCTATACTGCGACAATGATCTTTTTTGCCCTTTCCTCCACCACGCGCAATTCTTACTCTTTCGGCGATTGTGCGTCCTGCTTCGACGGGATCGTCTTCTACCTGGGTCTGATGAATATTGTGGTGGTCTTTTTGGCGACAACTGGTTCGGCATGTTCGGTGTCGGAGACCTACAGCGAGCTGACAGAGCAAGCCAAGAACTGGCCTGTAGTTCCCCATGATATTCAACCGTCCTGTAACCAGCTAATTTTCTTGATGTGGGTGAAAAAAGACTTGAATTTTACGGTCGGCAACATCGTCCCCATCACTCGCAGCTTTGTCGTGAGCATATTTGGAGCCATCATAACTTACATCATGCTCTTCGATACTTTGATTTATTCATCTTAGTTGGCAAATTTATTAAATGTTTGTTGCCATAATCACTTGCAAAATAATATGCAGTTTTGCATTATTGGTACTTATGTATTATCCCGTCGGCCATTTTCAGCAAACACGATAGATAAGTATAATTTAAAAATGATACATAATTGTATAATAATTAATAAAGTATAATTATATAATAATTAATAAAGTATAATTATATAATAATTAATAAAGTATAATTATATAATAATTAATAAAGTATAATTATATAATAATTAATAAAGTATAATTATATAATAATTAATAAAGTATAATTATATAATAATTAATAAAGTATAATTATATAATAATTAATGAAAAAAACAATAGCATAATTAATTAAAAAGGAAAAAACGCATAAACGCATAGAAAATCAATGAATATGTTTATTCATTGATTTTCTATCGATAAGTGATATTGCGCAAGAGATTATAACATTCTTGTCTCGGAATCTAATTTTTGTTTTCAATTAGAGTATAATCATCTCAGCAAAATCTCTGAAATTAGTCAACTATTATCCGCAAACTGGAATCTGTCAATTGTTTTTCCCTTATACAGTAAAAGTTAGTAAAGTCGTCTAGTTTCAAAACCAGATAAGCTACTTTTTCTTAATTTTTCAGGAACAACAAAAAACTAAATATTCAAAAAATGATACACTTTTAAGACCCTTATTTTTTATTTAAAATTGTAGGAGACATCATTAGCATAAATGTCATGTTCGAAAAAGTATTATTTTTTGAGAAAAAAAATTCAATTTTGGATCTATCTTGTTTTGAAACTAAAGTTTTTGATTCGTCTGGTTTTGAAACCAGCATTTATGACTTAGTGGTTTTTTAAACTAATTTAAATTGGAATGAAAAGTACTTTTATTTCAATATGCTTGGAATGTATTATTAAATGTATGTATTATAAATAAAAGGATGTATTAGAAAATAGAATACCATTATTACCATATTACTTGTCTGTATTTCAAGTTACCATAAACAATTATTAAAATTGCCTGACGGGAAGGGGGGGCGCTGACTTCTCTCGATGGGGAGAGTGGGTGGGGCTAAGGTATAATTTAAAATTTATAATTTTTACATGGTCATTGTCGAAGTCGAATTGGTCCGAACATAAAAAACAATATCAACTTAAAACAGTGAATTTTTTCCGAGCTTTTCCCGACAGAGAGGCTTCGGTTCAATTCAATGAAAATCTTCCCTGATAGGTTACAAAAACTACCATATTTAAAAAAAAAAAAGAAGTCTTTTTAGTGATGTCGAACTCTCTCCGCCTATTACGAAAGAAAACAATTTGTTTATAAACAAATAAGACTATCAAAGTGCAAATGATAAACAGTAGAGCCTACACAGAATATCCTTTTTTATTTGAAAAATATTTTTCAATTTAAAACAACAAAAGAGGTTAACCTTTTTTGTTAATACGTATTTCTTCATCCCCAAACTCCTCTTTTGTTCTTTGTTTAGGAGGACACATTCCGTCGATTTCACAAGAGAGGAAATTAAACTACCGGAAAACATCGAGAATGAATTGCAGGACTATAATTTATTCTGTGATCATTTGCCAAAAAAAGACAATACCACAGGTCTATACAAAATTTTCACTTTATTACGCAAATTTAAATTTCGTGCTAAGTACAATTAAATAGTTAAATGTAAAAATTTACCACGTCAAAAAATAGATTTCCGCACACGCTTCTTTCCTTAATATTAAAGGGAAGAAACAAAGGGGGAAATTCCATAATGGACTTTACCCCTTTTTAGCCTACTTTTCTTTTTTTAATTCGAAAGAATTAAAAAAATGAAAAAGTAGGTATTGACATGCGGTCGATGTCCGTCTGTCCGTCTGTCCGTCTGTCCGTCTGTCCGTACCCCCTTCCAAAATCAGTTCTATCCATCGGATCTTAAAATTCTTTTTTTGTTAGAAAGCTATGACCTCAGATACCCAACTTTCATACTTTTTGTCCGTCTGTCTGTACGTCCGGACGGACATAAATCTGTCGGCGAATTTCCCATTGAATTAGCATTGAAATTCCATTTTGAGTCATTTAAATCACTGTAGGTATTGAAATGCGGTTGATGTCCATCTGTCTGTCTGTCCATCTGTCTGTCTGTTCGTATGTCTGTCTGTTCGTATGTCAGTCCGTCTGTCTGTCCGTTTGTCTGTCTGTCTGTACCCCCCTTCCAAAATCGGTTCTAACCATCGGATCTTAAAAATTCTTTTTTTGTTAGAAAGCTATAACCTCAGACACCCAACTTTCATACTTTTTGTCCGTCTGTCTGTACGTCCGGACGGACATAAATCTACTATCTGTCGGCGAATTTCCCATTGAATTAGCATTGAAATTCAATTTTGAGTCATTTAAATCACTGTAGGTATTAAAATGCGGTTGATGTCCATCTGTCTGTCTGTTCGTATGTCTGTCCGTCTGTTTGTCCGCCTGTCTGTCCGTTTGTCTGTCTGTCTGTACCCCCCTTCCAAAATCGGTTCTAATCATCGGATCTTAAAAATTCTTTTTTTGTTAGAAAGCTATGACCTCAGATACCCAACTTTCATACTTTTTGTCCGTCTGTCTGTACGTCCGGACGGACATAAATCTACTATCAACCGGCGAATTTCCCATTGAATTAGCATTGAAATTCAATTTTGAGTCATTTAAATCACTGTAGGTATTGAAATGCGGTTGATGTCCATCTGTCTGTCTGTTCGTATGTCTGTCCGTCTGTCTGTCCGCCTGTCTGTCCGTTTGTCTGTCTGTCTGTACCCCCCTTCCAAAATCGGTTCTAATCATCGGATCTTAAAAATTCTTTTTTTGTTAGAAAGCTATGACCTCAGATACCCAACTTTCATACTTTTTGTCCGTCTGTCTGTACGTCCGGACGGACATAAATCTACTATCTGTCGGCGAATTTCCCATTGAATTAGCATTGAAATTCAATTTTGAGTCATTTAAATCACTGTTGCCAAATCAACAATGGCATGAGAAACTTCATTTAAACATATTTGAAGCAAAATAATATTTTCAGGAATCAGTTTGGAATGACGTCATAAAATGTAGAACAATTTGATTCTTTGATTATTCATTAATTATCTACCAAGAAAGCGGCAAGGCATACTTTTGCATGCAATTATGCTTAGTTTTAATTTACATTTCTTGTTTTTTAATGCAGTTCGGAGTAGTTTTATTACTTTTGTTATTAATAAATATTTATTCTTCGAACTACAAATAAATCACGAGCAGATGATAAATAATATTTAATTAATTTGCGAACGAATATTAAGGAAAATAGTTGATTTTGGCTTTTAGAAGTTTAAATTATAGCTGGGTGCTGTGTTTCGATTTTTTTTTCTAATGTGTATAAATCTAGTGTAGAAACGGCTGTTGATGATATTTACTTTAGGAACCTAGTTTTTTTCCCGATTAGAACTTCAGTAAGTATTTAAGTAACAGGAAAGTAGGCTATTTTAGTTCTTTATGAACTTCTTGTTTACAATTACGTAAGTATCACGTTCTTTGAATAATACCATTATCAAACCATCCTGTCTTTACATCAAAACATATTCGCGTGTGGATGAACCTAATTATAACTTCTCAATACACAAAAATAAAGATGTTCGAGATAAGCTTTTTCTGTTTCCTTTTGAGCGCGGCGTGATTTAGAGGCATGCGTGGACTTTCCACCCGTGTCAGATGCGTACGCATGGAGAATTCCTGAAAAGCGTGGCTTTTGCGTAACTTGGTATTATTTTTAATGAACAAGAAAATTTAGCATTCATTGCAATTAAATGCTTGGTATGACTCCAATTTATTGATAAGTGGAACTTTAGCAATCATTAGTCCAAAATTTCATCACATGTCACTCAGAACCAATTCCCACTTTCAAAGTGCAGTCAATTCTCATTCTAAGATAAGTCTAAGCTTTTGCATTGGTACATTAATTTAAAATGGTAGGAATAAATGACAATTCATTCGTTTTCAAAGAACTGATGATCTTCATGAGTTTTTCTTATCCTATACTATATTCCCGTCAAATTCGGCAAAAAGAAGGAAATGCTAACATTTCACCACAAAAAAAAAGAATAGTCAATATTTGAACAGAGTGATTTAATTGAACAGATGGACACATTGTGAAAAGTTCATCCATTCCATCCATGTGAACAATTTTTATGCCAACTTTATAACGCTTTAATGCCTTCTGGGCGCTCCGTGTTTAAACTTTATCATAGTAAGATTTTTGCACCAAATTATATCTTTTTTTGTGTTGTTGTAAAGTATGCGGGAAACATGCCTTTTTGGGCTTTCCCTAATGTTTATAATTTACACTGCTCAAAACAATTAGGGGAGCGCATGGTTTAAAGCCTTTCACCCCCAATGATTCCATTTGGAATCATCAGATTGCGATTTTTTTCTCACTAAGTTGAGCTCGTACTTATTTATCGTTAGGTGGAAGAATCATGTCTTTTGAAGAATTAAATAATATTTGTTTTAATTAAATGAAAATATAAAAAACATGGTAAAATAAAAAATTTCCTCCCAAAAAATTTTATGGAATAAATTGACCCTAAATCCTTCACGTTCTTAGATGTTTAAAAATTGATTTTAGCTTTTTTTAACAAAAGTTTTGAAAAAATTATTGTTATAATTTATTCAAAAGTTGTGATTTAAATTTTCCTCCCTTAAATTTTAGTTAAAAAATTAAGATTTCCCCCCTATTTTTTACCATTTCATTCTGAACGTATAATGAATCTATTTCACAAATTTTAGATTTTTAGAATAAAAAATAAAAAGTTGGAATTGAAATGGTTAACAAAAGTACACAAAGTTCTCCCCTAATTGTTTTGAGCAGTGTATTTCCAAAATTTCTGGACTAATTTACCATTAGCATACATCCTAATTGGATGTATGCAAATGGTCAATTAGGATGCATGCTAATGGTAACGTACGATGCTTTTAATGCCTATAAATTTCCATGCCTTTTTCATCTTCTTCGAGGCTATTAGGTAGAGGGCGCTTGAAATGCCGATGATAACTCGGGACCTTTCCTGGAAGTTTGGTTTGTTTTAGACTCCTTTTTCAAGTTTTTGTTACTCTTTTTTTAATCACAGGTGATTTCCTCGTAAATAGCCTCAAACCATTACTCAGATTACAGATTCTTAATAAACTGAGACTTTTCGTAAAGAAATCTCATTGAGAACGCACAATGCTGTTTCTTTGGGAGTATCTTTAGCGATTTTCATACAACTTCGGTTTTTTTTCGAGCTAAGCATCTTCTTGTTATTCGAAAACCTATAATTTAAAGATTGAAACCCTCCGAGCTTTAGACCCGGCTTTTTCCGTATTTTGTGCATCAGTCTTTCTTACAATAACCTTAAATTTTAAAATTTAACATTTAATCTTTAAAAGTTTATAATTAATGAATTTATCTAAGTTTTTAATTTTTTTTATAATTAGAATTATTAGAAAAATTATGAAAGTCGGGTCTCTAAGATCATACCTTTCTAACAAAAAAAGGAATTTTTAAGATCCGATGGATAGAACCGATTTGGAAGGGGGGTACGGACAGACGACGGACATCGACAGCATGCCAATACCTACTTTTTCATTTTTTTAAAAATTCTTTCGAATTAAAAAAAGAAAAGTAAAGTAGGCTAAAAATCATTTTCATAGATATATTAAAGTATGTTGTGATAGGCCTCCAAACGTGCTTGTGCCCAGGGCCCCAAAAGTTGTAAGTTGGACTCAGATTATTTCGTTATATTATTGTCATTAGTGATTGAAGTGTAGGAAAAAAAGTGGGTGGTCGCCCATAAATTGGCTGCAAGTACCCTCCGCCCCCTCTTGAAAAATTGCTATTCATTAATTTCTTTTGGACAAGAGTCATATTACAAGTTTTCAGTGCATACTCTGCATCCCTGTTTTAGTTGGAAGTATGAAATAAAAATAAATAATGTTGTTTTCATTATATTACTTCATTATGTATTTAGAAGAGAGATTTAAAGTGTTGCAGGACAAGCTAGAACTGACAGCCTGTCTAAATGAGAACAACGAACAGAACGAGGAATAGTTTTAAATTCTTTTTGTTTCAGTATAAAAAAACGGGGGGAATGCATATAAAAGTGGGTGTTGGACTTAAGTTGTATTTTAGAAGTAAGGGGACTTCAGGTCATTTTCACGAAAAGTGGGGCGACGCGTCTACCCTCACTCCTACAACTGATTGTCAACGTATGTTGTATATCCTGCAGGAATGTCATACCTCGGGGCCGCCGACTACGCGGTGTTGGGATGCATGCTGTGTGCTTCAGCAGCCATCGGCCTCTACTTCAGAATGAGCGGGGGAAGGCAGAAGACCACACAGGTTCGACAGCCGCCTTTTATCACCTTTTTTGTATGCATTACACTCTTAAAACAAAAGAGTGAAATCCACTCCTATAGGGGAAGTGCATTTTCGGCACGGAAAGGAGTGGAAATTAACTCAGACTGAGTTAAAACCGCTCGTTTTAAGAGTGTAGGACGTAGATTGTTTTCTTTTATTTATTTTCCCCACTCCGCAAAAAGAGTGAAATCTACTCCTATAGGGGAAGTGCATTTTTGGCACGGAAAGGAGTGGAAATTAACTCAGACTGAGGTAAAACGGCTCGTTTGTTTTAAGAGTGTAGATTGTTATAAATTTGCATCAGGGTTGCACTGTTTGTAAAGCATGGGACATATTGCTGTTGGCTACGTTTCGAGCTTCCGTTGACTTGGGATCGATTCCCGTTTGTCCATAATGCCGTCTTATAAAAGGAAAATGCAGCCAAAATCCCTAGCAAAAGTACACTGGATACACTAAGACATGCATGTTTGTTAGAACCCTGTTCCTGAAGCCGCGTACGATGTCGCTCTAAGGTTTCGTTGGGTGTCAGCTCATGTGTTGGCCTCGTCACTTCACCGTGGTACTAAATTACGAGTGCATCACCAAAAGCCATCGTAAAGCTCTAGTGCGTCGTTTACTCAACCAAACAAACAAAAATATGGTTAAAAGAAAAGGTTGATTTTTTTTGCACAAATTACCATATTTTGCCAATTGGTCAAAATAAATGTCTGCTAAAAATCGTTAAAAATTTACAGCATTTAACGGGCAACTCAACAGATTTTACAGAAGCATAGATTATACAGAACAATACTTGAAGATAAAATAGTAACCCGTCTTCCGTCGCAGAGACAATTTTTATTTCATCTACACTGCTTTTTATCCAACTATCTCTGAATGTAACTAGTCCCATTTCCTGAACTACAAAGGACTTTCAAAAGTGCGACCAATTATTTAAGATTTTTAAAGGTCTTCAACTGCATGTTAATATGAAAAATATCACATCTAACGAGGCTGTGCGGGGTTTGTTTGTGGGGTAATAGGCGTGGTTTGACGTAGCTGTGACGTCCCCATTGGCGTTACATTTGTCATTTTCACATATAGTTAGCTGTCGTCCAGCCAGTATGGTGGTTTCGACTCTCAAGCGAGTGGGCCCGGGTTCGAATCTCGGATAAAGCATAGATATTTATGTTGTCCTGAGTACATGAGGAGAACGTACTCGTTAAATCTGTGGGTCCGAAAGTCCTGGTGGGCGGTCCTAGCGCAGTAAAATGGGTGCAGCTTGTCTGGAGAAAAATGCCCCTCCCCTCCAGCGACGTGCCTAAATTGAGAAGGTGGCGCCCTCTCGGATTAGAAGTCAGAAATCCACCCTCTCACGGGTACTCAAAAGCCTTGAGCCCTTGGATGCTACTGAGCCCCTCTTGCCTTCCAGGCCTGGAGGCACACAACAACAACATATAGTTAGCTGATATTCGTAACAAATGTTTAAATTTAATTTTTGGAACAGTCTCAATTTGACTCCATGTGGTCGTTATTACAACCGGGTAATTTTTTTCTGGACCAATCAGGAGTTCCTGATGGGCGGCCGGGCCATGGGCGTGTTCCCAGTGGCCTTTTCCCTGATGGCCACATACATGTCCGCCATCTCGGTGCTCGGCATGCCGGCCGAGACCTACAACTACGGCACGCAGTACCTGATGTGGTTGCTGGGTACACCGATGGGGGCGCTGATCGCCGGGAAAGCATTCCTGCCCGTATTCTACGAGATGAACGTGTCCACAGCGTATGAGGTAAGGCTAGAGATTACTCTAAACGTATTGGCTGTAATAAAGTATATAAGACGTGGCATGCGCCCATTCTCTATCAATCTTAAAAAATTCAGCTCCTTTAAAATTCGTTCCGACAAAAAAACTATTTTTCCTGGGTTAATAGCAATTTGGCAAAAAGGGTCTTAAGAGTCATTAATTCATCGGCACGAACTCTTTTACTATCTTTCTCGAAAACCAGATGTCGCCGTGTTTTTAAACTAGAAAAAACACTTTATCGCCTACTAGGCGAAAAGCAATCGTTCAGTGCGTTTTTTTTTATCGCCAATGAAATTCGAGGCCCCACGACTGAGGCCCCCCAGGGTCTGGATTCCTACCCTCTCCTTCTAGAGGGGATGAAGAGATAAGAACATAGAGGATTCTTTGAATGTCGGGGTTCTGGGTGGTTTTAGCTGATAACTATTTTAACTGGTTCTGATACTAAAGCTTACAATTTGTAGAAGCATTTGTAGAAGTAAAGAAATTTAATAAAGTGATTATATTTTTTGCAACCATATTACGTCATTAAAAGTTTATATTTGGAATGATTGCCTAAAGAAGAAATTTTTTATGGCACAAAAAATCTTTTCAGAAAATCGATTTTAAAATGTTTTAAAGTAAAATTGCTAAAATTAAAACTATTTGATGTTAGTTTAACTATTTTATGGTTTTTTTTCTTAATTTATTATTTCAATTAACGAATGTGAAAGATTATGTAATGGAAGTATTGAAGTGCGGTCGAAAATCCGAATTTTGATTTTGGAGGACGCTGAATTAAAAAAAAATTGTTGTTTTTTCTTTGTAAAAAAATTTTCGTCTGTCATTATCAGATGGATGTAATTGATTCAATGAACGGTAATGGAAAGTCGTGAAGTGGTACACACTCCTAGATTTTAATTATGATTAATACATTATTTCATCGAAGCAATTTCGCGAAACTGAAAAGTTGTGTTTACGACGGGTTTCTTTATGATAATTCATTATCAGCGATTTGCTATAAACGCTACAATAATTTCCTTAACGTAACAACTGTCTTTAGTTTGTTCAAATACTACAAAGTTCTTTCAACCACAATACAGATCTTTTGTTGTACAAAGTCTATAGTGGTGACAGATGATTCCTGCAATTACAGTATGATGCATAGAATGTAGGGGGAACTAGGGACATTTGACCCCTAAGGGTACATGACCCAATGCCTTTCTCTCAGCAATGGAAAAGTTATGTGAGTTGAAAGTGGCATCACTTTTTTCCTTTCAGCCAGTTGATCACATGGTGCAGAGAATCTTTTAACATAGTGACTGGGCGACACTAATGTCGCCCAGTGAAAGAAAAATGTCGCCTAGTAATATGAAAATCAAATCACTGGGCGACATTGAAAGAAACCGTATTTTCTCAAAAATCCCATCCGTTATATCATAAATTGTATTTAAAAAAAAGCATTTGAAAAAAAAATGGGCAAGTAGTAGCCAGTTGTTGTTTATCAGATATTACTCATTCATTACAACCCTGTGAGTGACTAAGCACGAAAACTGTTCAGCAACCAAGATGGTCCCCCTACAAAACTTTTCCCCCTACCCTTTCAGCCCGGACATGCCCCCGGATAGAGGATAATTTATTGCGTTATAAGATAAGGCTTTGCTCGCTGTAGCGACAAGAAGCTGGGTGTCGATTCTCAGTATTTTTTCTGTATCACACATTGATATGACTTCGCTTTTTCCAATCAGTTTAACTTAACTGAGACTGAAAGTGGGAGCCTATTTAGTATTTGTAGTAAACAAGCTTCGTATTTCCATCGCCGTTTTTGCCTTGCTTTTTTAATTGGTTTGGTACAAAAGCAAATGGGATTTTCTCGGAAGGGGATCGTAGTTACAATCTTTGGTAAAAGTTTCTGTGTGATCTGAGAAAACATCGTAAAAGTCACTTGAATAGCTTGGGAACTTGGGGCCAACTGATGAGGGTGGGTGGTCAGTAGCTCTTAGATGTTGTCATTGTACAACATTGGCTTCTAAAGTAAACACACAAAATTTTGCTTTGATCTTATTCTCACTTAAATTTAGCCTTTCGTCTTTTGTTGGATATTTTTGTTTTGAGGTACGTTTTTATGCTGTTTATGTATTATTTTATTTATTTATTTTTTCTAATTTTGGTGTTTAAAAGTGGCATAAACGTTTGAGAATTAAGAAGGGGGAGATATGTGAATTTTTTTAATTTTTTACTTCAAATTATCGATAAAATTACATATGATTTTAAGTAACAATTATAATGCATTAATAAAGCTTGCAGAAGAATTTAGTTTTTAATATTTTAATTTTTTTTATTTGCTAGGACCTGTGTAGTTTCTACAAAAATATTTATTAGTGTTACACGACGCTAACTTCCTATTTCATCCAAATATTTTAATTCGTTAAAAAATTAAACCCAACATTTTATTTAAGATATTATTCCACAAATAATTTATTGCCATATGAATTCGTTTTTATTCCTTTATATAATTTAAAATATTCATAGTCAATTGTAATCTGTAAAATAAATATAGGGACGATATGTGTACCTAGAGTCGGATTGTTTCAAAGGCCCATAAATCTACGACTGAGCTGATTTAGAGTTTGTAACGACAGGTATCATAAGACCAATTAGTTCCTATTGGAACTATTTTATATGCTTAAAAAACAAATATGGGGAAATAAGACTTTAATTCTTTGTTTTATGTTTATTTTTAAGAAAATATATGTAATAGAAGTATTATTCAAGATTATGCAGAGGATATTGTAAAATAGATAGTTACGCAATAAATATTTAGTTAATACATTTCCTCATTTATACAAACTATTTATTTCTTTACTTATTGGTATTTTAAACAATGCTTTGAGTATAGTTGACGCTTTTGCAATTTCTATTTTTTTCTATTTTACCAAATTAGTTGATTACAAATTATAAAAGATTTTTTCGCAATCAGTGAAATTTTCAAGTTGCACTAGGGGATTATCTTGAAATGACGACCCCCTTTTCCTATTACGCTACGATCCCCCCCTCCCCCCCCCCCCTCCGAAAAAAAACTTTTTACATTCAATGTCGCCCAGTGAAAAATTCTTAAAAGATTCACTTCACTGACATGGTGAAAAAAAAAGCTGAATCATAGCGTATTTGTTAAGTTATGCGAAGAAATACGTTTTCATGCACTGAAAGTAAATTTTTGAGATCGTAAGGTTTTTCTGTCTACATTTTTTGGTTTAAAAGAAAGATTTTTTCAATTAGTCATTTGTTTAGTTCATGCTATTAGCTACAGTTACATGCATAATATTGCTAATGTAATTATTCGCAAATGTCTTTGTTTTGGGATTAAACAAAAAAAGTGCAACTAGGGATAAGTGACCCAAGCCAATTAGTATAAGCCAACGAAGTATAAGGTTTGTTTGGAAGGTACAAGGGAATTTTTTTTAACGAGCTTACAATTCAATATGCAGAAAAAATTGATGGAAAATGTTTCAAATGTCCTAAAATGGATAATGCATCCCAAAATGATATTGATAAAATAGTAGCGATTCTTCAACCACATGTGTTTTCTTTGCAAAATAAAAGAAGCCCCAGTTTCGTATTTCGAACAGAATTTACTTTTAAATTTGATTATTTCGTTAATATAAGCATAATTAATGAGATAAAAATAAAAGTAATAATTTTGTCTGAAAATACTATGAAATTTATATAAACTTTATAATATGATATTAGTTTTGTTATTTGGTAAAAGTTTTTTTGATTATTTTAAGTTATACTACCACATTTTGGGGTTGGGTCACGTATCCCTGATAGGTGGGTCATGTATCATTATGCATTGGGATACATGACCCAAAACTAAAGTTTTAAATAATTTATATTTTACTACTATTGCATTTAATACTACAGAAAAATACTAATATATATTGTGTACTACTTTATGAAGTATAAATTATCTGCATCGTAATAGGACTAGTCCTCTGTAGTAAGTAGCTGATAGTCTTCTGATTGGTCAAGATAGTGTCACAATTTACAGCGTGTTACGAAGTACCATTAGGAAAAGGTCTGTAAAATGTAAGAGGCTAATAATTCCAACGTTGTGGCATATAATAATCCCCCTATCCTCTTTCTGAAATAAAGTGTTTCTCATGATGATCTTATGATAAAAAAAATTAAGATTTTTTTCTCAAACTTCATTTAATGCAAAACAGATTTTCAATGCAAAAGTGAAATATTCCGAATCGTTACGTCACGCAAGCGATTACCCCTACCCCCTCCATGTCACGACCCGTCACGTTGGAGCACACCCCTCCCTCCCCTTCTGTGCATGACGTAATTCATGTACGTCCCCCATTTTCTAATGTAATATTTTTAAGGATTTACATATATTTTACTTAATTTACAAAAGAAAAAAAAGATCTCAGTTGTGACAATAGCTATAAGCATAGCACATACTAAAAAGCTCCGAATTTTGAATTTGGAAACTGGAACAGTTGATTTTATGATTTGACTTGGAAAATATTTTTAGTCATTTATAAGAAGAAATTATTTTCTTAATCCTGATGCAAAGATGTAATAAAAAATAAGTGCTTTGATAGTTATGTGGTGATATGTGGTTATGCCTTGATAGTTATGGATACATGTGGAAAGTCTATAGTGGTGACAGACGATTCCTGCAATTACAATATGATGCATAGAATGTATGCTTTCTTCAAGAAAATGTGTTAGAGAAAGCTTTAAAAATTTGATATTGGGGTACATTCCAAAAGGAGATATTATTGCTTGATACAAATCTTATTCAAAGTAGCTTAGAAGTTAGACATATAGGACACTCACTTCACATTTTGAAAGGAGTAATGAACTTGAATTTCTAATTCTTCAGCTATCAAGCAACGTAGATTCATAGAGATGAAAGAAATGAAGAATTTTTTTCATTCATCTGAACTTTCAGTTGAAGAAATATAACGTTGAAAAATATGGCGATGTAAAATAGTTAAAAAGTATCACGGTTTTAATTTGCTTCAAATAGATAACACCTAATAAAGGATTTCCTTATGATAGTTATGGTTTTCAATAAATAGTCTTTGGAATGTGACACTTCGGTTAAATATGATTATTGACAAAACTTGATTTATTCTTGGGGAAGTGATAACTGGGCTTATGTAGATGTCCCGATGTAATATTGGCACCTTTTTAGACACATTCTTGAATTTTGTGTAGAATCGATTCTAAGTACCAGTGTCTGTTACAAACCTAGTTTACGTTATAAACGTAATGTGAAATCTAAAAAATTAAATATCCTTCTTATGTTCAAAATCTTTTATCAATTTCAATTAACAGCAACATTGGAATTCAGTCATGTGGCACTGTCTAATTCTGAGTGATTTAGTTTTAGTTGTTTTGCAATGATTGTTCCAACGTTTTGCTTTACAATATTCTAATGCTCAATCAGTTGAAGAAATCACAATATAAAAATCCTTGCTGAATTTGGCCAAGTGTTTTTTTGTCCAAAATCAGGGGTAAATTGGATTGTTTTCAATAATCTTTAAGTTTATATCATCATGAGGTTAGTCAATTTAATTTAAAAAGAATAACAGTTTCTAGTTGTTTCCCTAAAGAAAGGAGATAAACTGAATTTTGCAATTTGGTTCCCTGATATAGAGTGACATTACAATCTCTAATATCCTGAAAATATCTATCGACAAAATATGTTTCAAAATCAAATATTGGAGGGGGTATTGTGGAGGATTACAATATTTGTTTAAATTTTCAGAATTAAAAACATGAATTTAATATCGTAAGTTGCAACTATATGGTTTACTAGATGTATATCTTGAGTCAGTCTAAAGATTATTTTTGGGGTCAAATTAAAAACTATGCAGATCTGTTTTTGTTAATTTATTCTTTTTAATAATACTTAGATGCATGAAAAGATAACTTAGCTAAGTCAATTTTATAATGTTTGTGGCTTTTTTTCTTTTCAAAATGCTGATTAAATTCAGTTAAATTCTTATCTATTACTCTACTTTACATTTGAGAAGCTTGGGGAAGCTTGGAAGTAAGACACGATAAGTTTTATATTAAACTTTGTATTAATCAACTAAAAACGCTATTGTATTTTGTATCTTTAAATTCAATAAACAAAGTTTTGGAGACCAACAGAGTTATCTTTTTTTATTACAGTGAATGAAAATTAATGTTTCAAATGATCAATTAGTAACATCAGTCTTTTTAATATGCCAATTTAGCACATTTTTCTGTAACCTACCATTTCATCTTATATTATTGAAATTGATGCATCCTTATTTGATTTCAAAAATAACCATTACCCTATTCCGAATTCTTACAACAAGAAAAAGTAATAAAGAAAAAAACTTTCGTTGACCACATCCCTAGCTTTCTCAAACCGGCTTTTGAATTGTCCCATACGACTGTCCTGTTACCAAGCGAAACCCAACCCCCTTAGGTAAGTCCGATGCTTCCCCCTCTCCCCCCCCCTACCAGCAAGCCACTGGTAAACCGCAAAGGCATTTTCTACGAAGTCACCAAGGGTTCTATGCAAAGTACAGGGGGGAAAGGGGTTCCAGATGTTGACAGATGCGACACTAACTCCAGCGTCTTTAGGGAGAACCCCCCACCATATGTAGAGAGATAACGTACACTCTAAATTAGTTGGCGACACCTTTCAGGTGATCGCCAAATGTGGGGTTGCCATAATTCGCTTTCCAAAAAATAGCAACAACTTTTCTTAAATTTTTGAAAAATACAAATATTTTAATTAAAATTTTTATTTCGTAATGAACTGAAAAATAAAAATTTCGATTGTGTTCAAAATATATAATTATTGCAGTATCTTTATTTTTTTACTGAGATACATCGTCATACACTAAAGACATTGTATTTGCCACTGATTTCCAAACTTTAAAAAATTATTAAAAATACTCAAGATGTGATTTTCAAATTTTTTTTTTCTGATAGTCTATTTTAATTTTTTTGTTCTTTAAAATGGTGTCAAAAACTAGTGGCCAGTATTAAAATTGGGGCGTCATTTAGTCGAAGAAGATTCTCCATAGGAATACCATTACGATTTTCAAGGGGTGAAATTCGGCTTCATGACTCTTAAGATATTTGCCAGGGACTAAAGACAAGAAATTGTTTTATAGGAATGAAATGGGATTTACTTCTGGTACTTCGGATGCAACATGGGGAAATGCAAAAAACGCAAAGGCATTTTGTGGGAGTATAATGTTTTAGGTGACTCATTAATTTCATGGAAATGTTCAAAACAAAAGAGTGCCAGTCTTTCCACTTGTGAAGCTCAATTGTTCTCAATTTAAGAATTATGTAAGAATATTATTTTGGCTGTAAATTTTTAACTGAAATGACAGGTAAACAATTTATAAATGATAGTGTAATCTTAGCCAAGCAGCAATAAAGCGGTATTTAAAGGTACTAGAGCTTCTAATAAGTCTATGAATTTGCGATTTCATTGTGTGAAAGATTTGTTGATGGACTATATTATATAGCTGAAATACCAACTAACTGATTTGTTACAATAGCAGACTTTCTTACAAAGGCTGTTTCTGAAAATCAATTGTTGTATTCGTTAAACAATATTTCTTTGATTTGAATGATTATTATAATTCAGTAATTATTTTGTTGGTGATCCTTAATTAATGTTGGAATATTTTGTTTAATTCCTAGATTAATGTTTTAATTTTTATATATGCTGTAATTTATATGTGTATGTAAAATTGTTTTCTCATGTTCGAAATATATTGCTCGCTGAAGGGGGGGGAGAGGGGGTGATTCCTTTTGGCATGCGTACTATTTTTCTGGGATTCAGGCGCTTGTTCACAATACCTACTCAGTTCGTCCATTGCGACGAAATAAAGCACTCTGATTGGAAGGTTCTCAAGTAAAAGAAACTAAGGTTGTGCCTACTATGTTCTAACTGACGATATTCTGTTTCTCCTTACGCGAAATTAGTCTTTTGTTTTGGATGCTGCCTACTAACAGAATGAAAAAAAAATTCACTATTCATTAAGCAAATAAAAAAGTTTATACCTTCTTACTGTAAAAATGTATGTAGAGTTTGCCCAACTTTACAAGTATCAGCAAAAGGGTATTTTGCAGCAAATTGTTACTAACACAAATGAAGTATCATTAAAAAAATGCAGTTATTGATCTGTGATCATTTCGATTACAAAAATAATTATAAACTGAAAGGTTATGAATAAGTGAAATTTACTGCCAAAACTTCATACAAGTTCTCAAAATTAAAAAATTATACGATTAAAAAATTATACGATTTTTTATGAAAAATTGATAATTTGTAACTAACAGAAATTATAAAAATTAAATTGGAAATCGAATGGAAA
Organism: Oedothorax gibbosus; assembly: GCA_019343175.1. Lineage (NCBI taxonomy): Eukaryota > Metazoa > Arthropoda > Arachnida > Araneae > Linyphiidae > Oedothorax > Oedothorax gibbosus. The sequence continues at coordinate 2,840 of JAFNEN010001393.1, read as the reverse complement.
AAGAGGAGAATTATTTGAAATCGAGTTTGTATTTTTTTCTAAAAATTTGTCATGGATAACCAATGTTTGTACCAGAAAATTTTTTCAGGAAAATGTCAAATTCAATACAAATTGCCAAAAAAGTGATAAAGTGCCAAATTCGACATAGAAACGTTATTTGAGAACTGTCCAGTCAGAGCGCTTTATTTTATCGAGGTGGACGAACTGAGTAGGTATTGTGAACATGCAGTCGGCACATCACTCTCTCTCCCTCCTTGTAAGCGATCAAAATAAAAAAAAATTATGAAATATGACTCTACGTGATAAATAGCTGTGTGCTACAATTCTATGTTTCTCAGGGATATGGATATTAAGCTGCTAAGATGGGTGTAAGAGCCTTGAAAGTTATCTCTTTCCACCCTCATATGTTGATAATATCAAAGAAAACCTGTATGACCGAAAATTTGGAGGGTTTCTGATTCTGTAAACAAAATTGACTAATTAATTTTGCGTTTAGTGCACATTCGTTTCACAGTACCCTATATAATGAAAAAAAAAACGACTAGAAACCGTTGCAAAAAAACTAGAGCCAATAAGCATTTTTAAGGTAATATTTGTGTTTAGGACATTTAATTCGTTCAGAAACGGCTATTTTCCTTTCAGTCACAGAAATTTTTGGAAATTTTGTTGTCCAGTATTATTCATGGTCAGTCTCATAGGCTTAAAGCAATATATTTTTATCAAAGTATCTATCAAAATATTGCTTGAAAATGTATGCAATTTTCGGCCAGGCATGAAATAACTAAGGAAAAATATCATGTGATAATTTAATTATTGCTGGTGAAGAATGTCATAGCTTATCAAGAGATCTCAACACTAGTCTTAAAATTGGGGAATCTATATAAATCAATAATTAAATAACCGGAGAATATTTTACTATCAATATTTTCATTGCTAGTTTTAAAAAAACAGCAATACTTTGAAAATAAACATGGAATTTGTTTTTACTTGTAACTCATAATTTTTGTTGCAGTATTTAGAGAAACGATTTGGAAAAACGACCAGAACCATTGCTTCTATCCTTTTCACTGTTCAAATGGTAATAACGTCAGATATCTTTATTAAAATGTGCCCTTAAGGGGGAATGGGCGCGCTGGACGGCGGGTATCCAAAGCAAAGTGCTTCAGTGTTAATCCAATAGATAAAAAAATATTTTCTTTGCCACATTTCTCCGGCAGTATTGAATATTTTTACAAACGGATTTTTTTATGCGATAAATGTAGCTGACTTACAGGTCCCAACAATCCCACTTTTTGAAATAGGTACGAATATTTTTTAATATTCACTAAATAATTTTACCCAAAATATTAGAAGCAATTTCCAAAAATGGGATTATAGAGACCTGTGGGTTATATACATTTATCATTTTAAAAAAACCGTTTGTAAAAATATTCAATACAGCAGGAGAAATGTGGCAAAGAAAATATTTTTTCCTATTGGATTAACACTGCGGCACTTTAGTTTGGAGACCCGTGGTCCAGCGCGCCCATTCCCCCTTAAGGCGAATGACCCCGACTGACCGCGGTGTTCAGGATGATGGTGGGCTATGGATTCAGGGATGGTATACTCAACTTTAATGAAATCAAATGACCACGGGTCTAAAAACCAAAGTACCTCTGTGTTAATCCAATGGACAAATTTATTTTCTAAGCCACATTTCTCCGGCTGTATTGAATATGTTTACAAACGTTTTTTTTATATGATAAATGTAGCTGACCTACAGGTCTGCATAATCCCACTTTTCAAAATTGGTTCGAATATTTTGGGTATAAATATTTATTGAAAACTTTAAAAAATATTCGAACCTGTTTCAAAACGTGGGATTGTAGATACCTGTAAGTCAGCTACATTTATCATCCGTAGAAATGTGGCTTATAAAATATTTTTTTTTCCATTGGATTAAAACAGTGGCCCTTTGATTTGAAGACCCGCGGTCAGTCGGGCTCATTCTCCCTTAATATGCAACATTTAACTGTACTCTGCTTATATCTCTTTGCCATAACATTTTACACAAATTTTTCAGAACTTATTGTTTAAATAAAAGCTGAGCTTTTTCTGAACAGCACGCATTTATTCTTCCGAAAGTAGTTAGTACACCGAAAGTACACCGTCAGTGGTGGTTTCCACCAACACAAACTTGTGTTCGTATGTCATCAACATAATTCTTGTATTGAAACAACGCAATATTATAATGTTGCATTTTTACGCAATACGTGTGTTCCACTTGTGCTGTTTGAACACAAGTTTTTTCTGAGTGTATACTAACACAAACATATACACCATCCATCTAAAGTAATTAAAATTTAAAATGATATATTAACTGTAATTTACAATACTTTCTTCAATTATTTTATTCTTTAAAATTAATAACTTTTTATGTCTGATAATGATTTAATTTTTAAAATATTTTTTAATTCCATAAAAATCAACGGTTGTTTTAGTAGTTATAATTTCCGCCGCTTCACACGAGTAGACCGTAAATAACCTGTTAATTTTATAGAAAAAACTATACAGAAAAACACTGTTATTTTATTTTAACAGTTTTCAGTTGCTCAATTGCGAGATGAACTGAATAACAAAAGATCCATGGTTCGAACCTGGGTTTGGTAGGCTATTATTCCCATGGTAGTATTGTGATCAGTTTCAACGAATGTGGAGGGGAGGTATAATGTTAAAAAATAGGCACTTTGTTTCACCAAAAATATGGTTCCTAGTAGCTGCAACGGCTGTGTGGTGAAACGTTTAAACCATATTTTTGGTATTCGTTTGAATCATTTCTCAGGTTTTTTGTTTCCAAATCC
>JAFNEN010001392.1:0-32543 GCA_019343175.1 Oedothorax gibbosus | reverse complement strand
AAGAATATCAACTTCCAAAATTATTCAAATTCAGATTTAAAAATGTGGATGTATTTGTTTTTAAAAACTAATTACATTTAATGGTATTACAAACCCGTATAAAGTGTTATTTCTTGTCAAAATGATGAGCTACCACTTTTCTGCGTCAGAAAATTAATTGCCGTTGGTAATAAAAAATTTTTTGTATCTTTATAAAATAGTAGAATACAATTAAAAACATAATGATCATGTAGGAGGATACCAAATTTCTGATGCAGCAGTTGCTTGTCTAGATAACTAATTTGTTTTCAGTTTGGATACCTTGTCTGATAAGTAATAAGTAACTTTTAAACGTTGCGAAATCAGCCAAAGGAATTCTTTATATTTTGTCAAAATTATTGTAGTAACCAGGACTTTTACACTGCCTGCCTATTGTGTATACTTAAAGTTGTGATATGTTACATTCTATTATGGGTTAATACGTGTGAATTCATACAGATTATATTATATACTTATTTTTTTTGTCAGATACCTGCATTGATTTAATAAATTGTTTTGTAAAATAGTGTCAGTTATTGTTTATTTTTTATAAAATAAAAGTACAAACTTTCTACTTTCATAGCATACTTACAAAATGCTGAAATAGTAAATGCAACATACTTTTCAGTTGAATTGTTACCAAATTTTGTGCAAAGTTTACAAACAAATTTTAGTTCAGTAGATAATTTTATGGCAAAATGTGATGTAAAACAATTATAATTTATTTGCTATGTTTGCCTAATATGTGGTAATATTTGTTCTAAATTAATGAATATAAATTAACAAATTTTATTAAACACAACAGCTACATTTTTAGTAAATATAACAATTTGTGATAAAAATTCACAAAATACTTTAGTTTCATTACTAAATAAATGAGTATAAATTACCAAATTGTTAGTAAACACAACAGGGTCTTATTTCATAAACAAAATGATTGGTAAAATTTACAAAATACCTTAGTTACACCTACCAAATCGATGAGTATAAATTACCAAATCTTTAGTAAAGACAACAGGGTCTTATTTCATAAACAAAATTTTTGGTAAAAATTACAAAATACTTTACGTTACACCTGCCAAATTAGATGAGTATAAGTTACCAAATTGTTAGTAAACACAGCAGTGTCGTATTTGGTAAAATTTACAAAATACTTTTGTTACGTTTACCAAATCGTCATCTGTACCCGCTACTAAATATTTGGTAGAATTTACCAAATGCCTTTTACTAAATCTTTATGGTAGCATTTACCAAATCTTTATTTATCACCTATTTCACCTTAAATTTGGTTGATTTTACCAAAATTTAGTACAGATTACTAAACTTTTTTTGAGTGCAACTATGTTCCTTTTGAAATTAAACCTTTGAATTGAACCTTTTGAATTGGGATATAAATAAGTAATATTTGGAATATATTTACCGGTTCTCATCACTAACACTCATTCAAGGTATTTAACGGGAAAAGGAACTTCTCAATTACAAAAAAAAAATCATGTAAAAAATATAATCAATTAAAGTCAAGGTTTCACATTTACCCCATTATATTTTTTAATAATTTGCCTCAAACTATGGCGTAAATAATGTAGATAGATACGCGATGGTTAATTTGTTGTTTACCTACAAAAAGCTTTATTAAAAGTGATATGATGGTTGGTAACTACAGCATTTATTATTATTATTATTTTTATTATCAAGAAAACAACAAGTACAAATAAACACTCTGGGGATTTAGAATCCCATACGAGTGAAAAGAAATTCAAGACATTTTTTATTTATAAAAACCAATACAGGGTAGATATGATAATGAAATTTGGCAAAGTCGTCGGTGCTATTTAAAAAATAAACAAGAGAGAACCCAAAATTGAATTAAATTGAATCAAATTAAATTATCAACTGAAAACAGATAATTTTTTAGCTTTTTTTTGAAAACGATGAAATTTGGTATAATTTGCAGATCAACAGGGAGATTATTGTATTGTTTAGGAGCTAAATAAAAAAAAACTTTTGTGAAAAATCTCCCTGTTGGCTCTGGGTATATTGAAAATAACGTTTGGTCGTCTAGGATTGACTATTTCTCATTTTTTCTTCATTTTTTGGCAAGGACGTCTAAAATTAAGCACATTTGTCATATAATTTAATTTTATATAAATTCTCGATTTTCTTTTGGAGATAAATTTTCTAGAGGTGTTTGTTACTGACAGTTTTTATATAAAGTTGTTAAAAAATTTGTTGAAAATAACGATATGAATCTTGGTCCTATAATTTTCTCCCCTACCGTATTATTGAAACAAGTGTAAAAAATACATTGCTTAAAATACTTAATAGTATAATATATATATATACATTGAAACACAATGTCCTCAAAATAGTACATTTATCTTAAAATTGCTCTAAATAAAATCTCATTTTCGAGTAAAGTCTGTTCATTTTTTAGAACTTTTGCTCAAAAAAAAATGAACTATTTTTTCACACAGTTGTTTTGAAATTATTGTGCTCTTTAAAAGGGCATATTTTTTTGCAGTGTATGCATGAAATAAGAAATACAAAATTTAAATATGTTTATCCGATTGAGATATGCCAGCGGAATTTCCTCACGACCTTTAGCCGGAAATCAGGACATGTTATCAAAAACTGCTCAAAATAGCAACAAAACATTTTTTTATAACGAACAACTTGCATGAGATATTTACAAATGATTGGCCATGCTATAATTTTTAGAAAAATTCATTAAAAAATTTTATGAATACAAAATTTCAATTTTTAAATCTGTTTATCCAATGTAAGATGTGCCAGCGGCAATTTTTGTGGGCAGTTAGTTCGTAAAAGTGGTTTCAGTATATGTTGCTACAAGTTTAATGAAATAACAGTCATCTAACGTGTAAAATTATCCCACATAATAGGTTTGGGCTTGACGTTTCCATATATTTTGCTTCTTCTAAAAATAAAATTAGCTTCTAAATAGCTTTTTAATTAACTATTGAACTCGCATTTTAAAATTGGGTTTTGAAAAAGAAGATTCAAAATGGCATTACCATGAACATTTTTTAAAAATGTGTGTGCACTTAAAACTGACGTTTGTTAAGTGATACATCAAGAAAAAAATATCAAATCTGATAAGTACTGTTTTTGTTTTAAATTCATATTTTAACTACTGAATTTAATACATGGAGCAGTCAATTAAAATAATTTGCTGAAGAAATAAAATGTAAAACAGTTAAACAGTTAATAAGAAATTTAATTTTAGATTAAAAATTTAAATTTTTACCACATGCGGCATACCTTTTTCTAAAACAAAATAGGTCACCAGAAAGTCACTAAAGAGACAAAGCTCCTACTCTTAAATTTGAAATCCAATTCAACTACAATCTGAATCCAAATCGAAAAAATCTCGATTGTAATTGTCGAGAAAAAATAACCTTACTTCCATTGAGACCTCTACTTTCAGCAAAGGGTTAAAGTAAGCTTTAGGCCCCGGATTTGGCGACATCTCAAAATTTGTCGCCAAGTCAAAATGACAACAAACCTGACGTAAGCCAAGTCTGTTGCCACCTTGAAATGACAACAAATACTTGCTGAAATTACTAACGAGACCAAATATATCTATGCGTACAAATACTCACACTACTTAGACAAATGGCGGAATAATAATTACAATTTTCATGTTATGTATATTAGACCCTATAGCAATAAAGCATTAAAAAATAGAATTACAAGCTATTTTAAAAAGTTAATATTTAAAAAAGTTTTCAAAAATTGGATAAGTAAATTAAATTGTTTGTTTTTTGAGAAAAGGATGTCTATGTTTTGTCAAAACTGGGGGTGGTGGTATTGAGGCTGAACCGAAAATAGGTGCTTTAGTATACTCAGTAGGAAACACGGAAAAAAAAAGTGAAAGGATTTTTTTTTTAAATTTTATTTAAAACACCCAACCATTTCAAGTTTAAATCATGACATCAAATTACCCTAATCAATCGATTTATTATCTATACTTAACTACTAGGTATAGTGATTAGAACAATGAAAGGTAAATAGAAAAAGAACAAGATCCCAACTTATTCAAGTAAAAATTTTACCTTCTGCCTTCTGATTCATCCAGACGTATCTGGCTGTCAAATTTTTCGAGAGACCCACATAATTTTTGAAATTTATTAATATTGTAATTTTACTAAATTTTTAAATTCGAAGTATGGATGAGTCATTTATAATCATCTGATACAGAAATACTATTTTTAAAAAACGTGAATGTCAGACAAAAATTAAACTTTAACCTCATGCAGTAAAAACAAGTTTACACGTCAGCTAATTTGCTTACCCCTTAAGAGGTTAATACATTCCTTAAGATAATGTCTCAGTTTTTTTTATTGCTGCTTCACTATAAAAAGAGGTTAAAAAAAGCAAAAACAAAAAACACTTTCTTATGTGATTGTTATTTATACTTTCATTTCAGTCTCGCGAACAACAAATACCAATTTGACTATCCTCCAAGAAAGTGATAAAAAAACCACTAGAATCTTTTGAGATCTCTATCATGACCAAAAACTCTGCCATTCAAAACTTTGAATATAAACGATGTCCGCATATTGTCCCGCAAACACGGTCTCATGCCGGATAAAATCTGTTTCCTGCGAATAAAGCCGGATAGGCGGGCAGTAGAATGAATGTCCTTCACAGATATCTTGTTCTCTTTTTAACAATATGCTACAGTGATGGACGGCGCTTATTTAGCTTTTGCTGTTCAAAGGAAAGTTATTTTAAAAGAACATGAGCAAAGCGTCGAGCATTTTTTTTTCTCTTATCGTATGGTTTATCGTACTTTTTTTTTACTATATACCTAATTAGTGTTATAAATTGGATACAAAAATTTAGGAGCAATTTGTGCTTCTAACTAAAAAAAATCTAAGAGCACATGCACATTTCTGGGAGCATTTTTGGGAAAAATATTTATGGAAAAAGGCTAGTTTCATGTAATTTATGCTTAAACTCTTCAGATTGCCGCAGTTGCGCACCTTTAGAAACACCGGAGTATAGCAATTTCAGGAAAGCTGTAGTGCTTGTAGTTCCTAAATTTTAGGACTCACAATTAACGATCGAAGGAGTTTCTAAATTTTACGATTGATTTCTTAATTTCTCGAGTATTGCATTTTATTTACTGCCAGAGTTTCTCAGATGAGGCAAATCTCAGATCATTGGAGTTTCGCTATTTTAAGATGATTATTTTCGCCAAGATCTTTGGAAACCTCTTTAAAAAGTTGATGGTGATATTTAAGAAAACAAGTCGCTCTAACTGCGACTAAATTAATTTTGAAGTCGTAAAATTTCGTCGCATTTTGCGACTATAGTGACCGTGAATTTCGAACCCTGTCTAATATATTAAAAAATTAATTTTCATAAGACTTTTTTTTAAATAACTGAATGAGGTTTTCATTAGCCTGATCAGATTCGTTTCAGTTATTGACTTTTCGATTCGACAATGAAATCATCATTAATTTTTCATAAATCATATCTCACTTATTATATATATATATATATATATATATTATATATATATATATATATATATATATTATATATATATATATATATATATATTATATATATATATATATTATATATATATATATATAATATATATATATATATATATATATATATATATATAATATATATATTATATATATATATATATATATATATATATATATATATATATATATATATATATATATATATATATATATATATATATATATATATATATATATATATATATATATATATATATATATATATATATATATTATATATATATATATAGAAATTTACAGAATATTGTTTCTTACATTTTTGGCTATAGTAACAAATTATATAAGTATAATTAACCTAAGACATGTAATGTCGAAAGGAATGAAAAATCAAAAATGTACAATCAACCCCACCAATGAGTATCTGATGGTAATGGATTTAAGAGCAATAGGACACACTACATTTTAGTTAAGTCTACATATTGTTGAAAGTATAATGCAGTTAACTCCCGATTATCCGCGGAATTGGGTGCCGAATTCGCGAATTCGCGGATAATCCGAAAAAGTGAAGAAAATACATATCCTCGAAATTCCTTCTGGTTTTATAAAAGTAAAGTACAGTTATCGTATAGTACAAATTTACTTACTTCAAAATGCCTCTCATTATCATTTCTCCTATGCCATACTGCAACACACATTTGATTTTTAGAGAATCCGTTTTCCCTCTTTTTAATGAGTTGTAGTTTGTCTTGAATTGTCAAGACAACTTTTTTTTGTTTCTCATGCATTTCACTACTATCAAAATCACGCAAAGCAGTTCAATTAAAAAAGCGGGTAGTTTATTTTACAAGTGACGCTTTTTGTCAAAAATCTGTCCGTGATGTGCACCTGGCTGAACACATTTTGGCACACACCAGGTTTCCTATAGTTATTCTTATTTAAATGCATTCGTGTTGTTCTTTTTGTTAAATGTATTCGTCGTTCTTTGAATGTGTTCGTCGTTCTTGGAATGCATTCTCCCAACAAGTTTTGAAACAAATAAATTTCATTTATCGCGTTTTGTTAAATTATTATTATTTGTGTAGGAAAAAAAGGGGGGGGGGGGTCGTGGCCCGCAGATAATCCGCAAAGCGGATAATCCACCCGCAGATAATCCGCAAAGCGGATAATCCACCCGCGGATAATCGGGAGTTTACTGTATATGTATTGATGTAATTATCTCCAAACAAACAAATTTAGCTAAAAATAGTAGGTTGATACTTGAAGCAATTTTAATACCCATGGTTTGCATTTTTATTATACAATTTTAATACAATAATAAAATGACTTTAAAGCAATTTTCTATACGTAAATAGAATACGACTATAGAAGTGAATTGTCGGGCAAATGAAATTTTGAAACACGACGAAAATATTAATAACCGCTGCACAGTGTGGCAGAATCACGAATTAGCTGACAAAAAATAAAATGAAGCATTCAGCTGCGAATCCTTGACAAATCTAAACAATCTAGTTCGGGGCACCTGGTGTTGTGACTTATTCTTTGTTTGAGCTCTCCTCGCCCCCCCCCCCCCCCCACCACCACCAATACGAACACTTTGTGTCTGAATGTGTTAATCGAGTGAAGTACGTTCGCAAATTGGTCGCTACTTTTTAAGCTCGTTTTACGATAGAATGGTCTTTCTAAGTTTAAAAAAAAGAGCTGTAGCAGGAAGAGCTTTAACTGACCGTTTGGCTAAATAGAACAATTTATTATTAATTTTTTTTTATTAAAAATATGGGATGGCTAAGCAAACAAAAAAGTGGGGGGTGGATTAAAGTGAATATAGGAAGGGGGGGGGTATGGATTTGAGAGATATTAGAAGTGGGGGGATGGATAGCATTTTCTTGAGAAGTGGGGGACGCATCCCCCCGCTCCCCCCCCCGCACTTCCAGCACTGGTAAATATAACATCAAGCAAAAAAAAAATATTAACGGTTTTCAATCCGTTGAAATATTGTCTGCAGGTGTACCAAATAAATATAAAATGTTTATTCAAAGTTTTATTTTTTGACTTTTGGCCACGTTTTACGACTTTTGACCCACTGTGCGGAGGTCCAGCCAGACAAAAGGAAATCTCAACGATACCTTCCCTTTTTCAATTAATTCCAATTAAAAAAAACAATGTAGGCCAAAAATCTAGTAGAATCGTCAAACTATTACAATACTTCATTTAGAAGAATTTTTAATTTGTAGTAAAATGAATAGTTTTTCTGTACCTAGGAGAATTTCATATTTCAGTTCTCTATATACATCGTCTTTTAGGAGGAGAGAACTTCTCTGGAGCAATTATATTGTGGCAGTAAATTTTTTGTAGGTAATTATGCGAGAAACCAAAATGTTTCACTATAATAAGTAAAGCAAAAATATTTTAATACATTATTTTAGCCTTAACTTCTTTACCTTTAACTCATTAACGACGATTGGCAATAAAATTTGCCACGCGAAAATGGGTTTTCTGCTTGAGCTGATCAACCTAAACAAAATGTATAAGACAAATGAAGACCATTGTGTCCTGAATAATTAATATAGAACAAATTAAGAATCGAACAAATTACGTTACACGAAACCCGGATCTTAAACTTAAAGTTAACATTTTTATACGGAAATGAAGGTGTTAAGTTCGTTCACAAAGTCTTCCTTTATAGGTTAAACAATAACTTAAACTTAAAAATTTAACTTTTTTTATTTTGATAAATACAAAGATGCTAGTGCATTTCAGTGACCAAAGATGGACGCATTTTGGTATAACATTTCCAAATGAACATTCCAAAGCTTCCCCCGCCATTGTAGTGTCCCCTTCCGACACGCCTACTTCAGAGTTGGGTTCCCTTTCTAAACACGGCATAACACTGGTCATCTCTTGAGGGACCATGTAGTGAAAATCCTCCTACAATTTACGTGCAATTCCTTTAGGAATAACAAAAGAGACACTAACATCATCACATATACAAACCCCTTTTCCACCCCATCGCTGTGCTATTGTTCAGTTCCGAACACATGGGTTCTAAGGATGGGGATTCTAGTCACGGGGAAGACAACAACTATATGAGGGACAAAACTATTCCGCCTCAGGGGGACAATTTTGGTCCTCCTCCAATCAGGAGCGGCTGCCAATATGTCACATCTCTTTCACGCAGTAGGGATGTAGGGTTCTAATTTCCCTCCCCTTCAGGGACATGTCTAAATTGTGGAGGTGGCGATAGATGGCAGCATCTGTCTTGTATGTGTGGGTATGTCGTGTCCGTCCTTCTTGTCGTCGGTTTATAAGCGGGTCTTTGTGACCAAGCACACAAGTATGAAAATATATGTCTACCAACCAACCTAAACAAACAGGGGGCTGGGATATGGCTGGGATAGCCTAGCTTGTAAGGTCTTGGACTGGTATCCCTAAAGGTTTTTAAGCGGTTTTTCTCCAACCCAACCACTGTTCCAACCATGATGGGCGGAAATTGCCGTGTGCTATGACGTAACGTTGGAGAAATTTCCTCCAACTCTGTCGATTCCTCCAGACGGAGTTGGCCAACTTGGCCCCAACAACCAATCTGGTGAATCGGTGACTGTCGCTACACTGACGTCACGATTCTGTTTTGGTTGAAGCCAAATCTTCAGGTTATATTGCGCCAAATTGCTAAGCTGTTTATTTATTTTACAAGCACGATATTTTTATTTTCAATCTGAAGTATAATAAGCTATTTGACACAAAGAGGATTTTTTTTCTTATTTTTTCGATACAAAAATGTTGAAAAGTTGGGTTTTTTTAACGAAAATTGTTACTTAGAGCCAATTCCACACAAGATTTATCTATATATCTTAGAAAAAAACATTTAGCACAGCTTTTAGTTCAACTTTAAGTGTGAGAAATAAGCTATTTTTATGGATTTTCTTTCGTTAATTCAATAATTTTATATATCATTTGCTATAATATGTAAAGTATATGGGTTAAAATTGTACCTGGCTCTAAATGTGAAAGCTAAACTGTACATCAGCTTTAATTTCAAATTTGTAAAAAAAAATATTTGCAATTTTAAGCAAAATTCCAACAATTTATAGCCTTCAAAATATCTTGTGGTGCACGAGCTGAAATACTTCCCGAGCAGCGAAGTTTTATTTTCCCTTGATCCTGGATGGCAACAGCGCACCTCGTTACTAGGGCAACGTAACTTTGCTTCTCAAAAACAAACTCTCTTGCCGTGTTCCATGAATGTCTAAAAGCTACTGAGCTTGTAATTTAAGTTTATTCTTTAAGTTTATTATTTATCCCAAACGTCTCTATAATAATATCTATATTGGTAACAAGTTGTAAATATTAAAGGCTTTCATTAAAGACAATTACCTTCTATCATTTCACCCACCTAATATATGGCATCTTCCCTAACAACTGGTGACCCGGACGTGATCTCTTGTGGCTGAAAGAAGGTCTGTGATTTCAAATATAACTATTATTATTGAATTGACTTTTAAAAATGACTGAGAATAGTGGCGAAAATTTAAATCCGCCTATTCTAGATACTAATTTGGAAGTAAATAGAGTGTCGATAAAGCCGCCAACTTTTTGGCGACATAAGCCTAAAATATGGTTTTTACAACTTGAAGCACAGTTCGCAAATTCCAATATTACTCAAGATGTAACAAAGTATAACATTGTCGTTGCTTCATTAGATGAAAATGTCTTAGATTTTGTCGTGGATATTTTATCGAATCCTCCCGCGCAAGGGAAATACGACGCATTAAAGAACGCATTACTCGGTAGATTGACAGACACGGAAGAATCCAGATTAAGAAAAGTTTTGACCGAACTTAATCTTGGCGATAAACGCCCATCTGACCTGTTACGACAGATGAAGGGTTTTGCTGAAACAGCCCTTTCTGAAGAATTGTTAAAGTCACTTTGGCTTCAGAGGTTACCACAACAAGTTCAGGCTATACTTTCAATAAGCTCTGATTCTCTGGATAACATTGCAGCGATGGCAGATAAAATAATCGGTATATATAGTGCAACAGAATTATGTACAGTGGCTAAACCGATCGATAAAATTCCCGAACCGAATAACACTAAAGATGGGAAAATTAGTTATTTGGAGATTAGCATCGCAGAATTAACTAGGAAGTTTGACACATTGATGACAAGGGGTAGGCCGACAAATAAATCTGCAAATAATCGTAATCGCAGTCGTTCGAGATCCAAGTCTGCAAGTTATAAGCTATGTTGGTACCATTACAAATTTGGTAAAATGGCGCATCAATGTGTAAAGCCATGCGAATTTGAAGAGTCAGCAAGTACTCCGGGAAAGTGATGGGCCAGTCGCTTGAAGAGGCCAACGACTACGGCCAGATAAACTGTCGCCTCTTTCTCTTTGATAAATCAAGCATGAGAAACTATCTTATAGACACTGGCGCAGATGTGTCTGTAATTCCACCGCCAAGACCAAATAAGCTGTCATCATCCGATTTTAAGCTATATGCTGCGAATTCAAGTTCAATCAAAACTTATGGCAAGCAACTTATCAGCTTAGATTTGGGCTTAATAAGACATTTCAAATGGAATTTCATCATAGCAGATGTCTCCAAACCCATAATTGGCGCGGATTTTCTTAAGGCACACGGACTTTTGGTCGATATTAAACAAAAGCGTTTGATTGATCCTTTAACATCATTATCAGTTCCAACTAAAACTGTTAAAGGACCATCATCATTTTTGACACCTATCGATAGTAGTCGTTTCGAGCCAGCTATAAATTATCTTCTGCAAGAATACAAAAGTTTATCTTCGGAAAAGATGGAACCAAACAACGTTAACGCTAGCCATAATGTCACCCATGTCATTGTAACGAAAGGTCCACCTGTTACATTAAAGTGCGTAGATTGGCGCCAGATAAGTTAAAAATCGCCAAGGCAGAATTTGACTACATGCTTGAGCATGGCATATGCCGGCCATCAAGCAGTCCGTGGTCTAGTCCGTTGCATCTGGTCAAGAAAAAGGACGGAGGTTGGAGGCCATGTGGAGATTATCGTGCTTTGAACGCAGCTACATTACCTGATAGGTATCCTATACCACACCTACATGATTTTACGCACCAATTAGAAGGCACAACTGTATATTCCACATTAGACCTTCATCGTGCCTATCATCAAATTCCGATGGAACCGTCTGATATAGAAAAAACAGCAATTTGTACACCGTTCGGGCTGTTCGAATTTCCCTTGATGACTTTTGGTCTTCGAAACGCAGCGCAGACATTCCAGAGATTTATGCATTCCGTGCTAAGGGGTCTGGAATTCTGTTTCGTCTATCTGGATGATATACTCATTGCATCTCGCTCTAAAGAGGAACATTTAAGTCACCTAAAAATAGTTTTTGAGAAATTACAACAATTTGGGTTAACGTTAAATCTCAGTAAATGCCACTTCGCTCAGCCTGAGGTAAATTTTGTTGGCCATATTGTATCTCAAAAAGGAATTCGTCCAACGGAAGAAAAAGTCAAAGTCATCGAAGATTTCGAAAAACCAAAAACTGTCAAACAACTTAGAAGATATTTGGGTATTTTAAACTTCTATCGAAGGTTTATACCTCAAGCAGCTCATCACCAAGCAAGCTTAAACGATTATTTGAAAAACAGCAAGAAGAATGACAATCGTGTAATTGAGTGGACAGAAGAAGCGTCAAACGCCTTTGCAACCTGCACAGAGTTGTTGAAATCGGCGGTAACTTTGGCTCACCCAATTTCTTCAGCTAAACTTGCTCTTATGGTAGATGCTTCGGATATAGCAATAGGAGGAGTGGTGCAACAACTAGTGGTTAATGATTGGCAACCACTTGGTTTCTTCTCTGTTAAATTAACACCGGCACAAAAGAATTATAGCACCTATGACCGCGAACTGCTAGCAGCATATTCGTCTATTAAGCATTTCCGGTATCTGTTGGAGGGTCGGGAATTTACGTTATTGACCGATCACAAACCACTGGTGTATGCATTTCAACAGAAATTAGAGAAAGCATCCCCTCGCCAACAAAGGCATTTGGAGTACATTAGTCAATTCACCCTAGAAATTCAACACATTTCAGGAAAGAACAACATCGTTGCTGATGCCCTGTCAAGATTGGAGGATATAGGAATCTCACCCCAAATTGATTTTGAGACTTTGGCCGAGGCACAGGGAAGCGATGAGGAGTTGAAGGAGCTGATAGCTTCACGAAACTCTTCATTGAAGATTGAATTGATTCCAATTTTTGGTTCTAACCGCTCTTTGTACTGTGATACCACCTCTAAAATTAAACGACCATTTGTTCCAGTTAATTTTCGAAAAGCAGTTTTCCAAAGTATTCACAATCTTTCACATCCTGGAATTAAAGCAACTGTTCGGTTAGCTAAATCAAAGTTCATTTGGCCTTCAATCAGCAAAGACATTCGTAATTGGACCAAAAGTTGTGTGAAATGTCAGAAATCTAAGATTTCTAAACATGTTCATTCTCCATTACAAGAATTTCCTACCGTTAGTCAACGTTTTCAAGACATTAACCTAGATCTGATTGGTCCCTTGCCATCATCAGAAGGATATCGATATTGCCTCACCATAATTGATCGCTACTCGCGGTGGGCTGAAGCTATTCCTTTACCGGATATTCGAGCTGAGACGGTTGCTGACGCCTTACTGAAGAACTGGATCTCTCGCTACGGTATCCCACTCGTAATTACAACTGATCAAGGTGCTCAGTTTGAGTCTCAATTGTTTCAAGAGCTTTCAAGATTTCTTGGTTTTAGAAGAAATAGAACGACCGCATATCATCCGCAAGCAAACGGCTGTATTGAACGCTGGCATCGTACCTTGAAAGCCAGTATAATGTGCCACGAAAACCCGAGTTGGACCAAGTCACTTCCGATTATTCTACTTGGTTTGCGCGCAACCTTGCGTGATGATTGTCAAGCCACCCCAGCGGAGCTTTTGTATGGTGAAAATATTAGGTTACCATGTGATTTTCTCGAAAATTCAAATACTGAAGTACAATCAGATTTTGTCAAGAATTTAAAAAACACCATGGAAGAATTGAAACCCGTTCCCTTTCATCACCATTCAAAGAAAAATCCTTTTGTTTTCAAGGATTTAAAAACTTGCTCGCACGTATTTGTTCGTACTGACAGTGTTCGAAACAGTTTACAACAACCATACCACGGACCATATGAAGTAATAAAGAGAACATACAAGATTTTCACTCTTAGGATGAAACAAAAAGATGTTACCGTATCTATAGATAGAGTTAAACCTTATTTTTCGGAAAATTATACAGAACCTGAAAAGAATTCCGGAACGTCTACGCTTGGTGACAAGAATCCCAGAACTGTTTCTTCATCAGAGAAGGTCCAAGGAAACAAAAGAGTTACGTTTAGTATTCCAACTCAAGTGACAAGATCTGGACGCACAACCCGCATTCCAGATCGTTACGCATACGCATAAAGTCTCCATCGTTCGAGAAACTCACTAGGGAGGGAGTACTGTGGTGCACGAGCTGAAATACTTCCCTAGCAGCGAAGTTTTATTTTCCCTTGATCCTGGATGGCAACAGCGCACCTCGTTGCTAGGGCAACGTAACTTTGCTTCTCAAAAACTTGCCGTGTTCCATGAATGTCTAAAAGCTACTGAGCTTGTAATTTAAGTTTATTCTTTAAGTTTATTATTTATCCCAAACGTCTCTATAATAATATCTATATTGGTAACAAGTTGTAAATATTAAAGGCTTTCATTAAAGACAATGACCTTCTATCATTTCACCCACCTAATATATGGCATCTTCCCTAACAATCTCTCAACGCAAGTGTGTTAACTTAACAATCTAGTTGGGAAAATTAAAATTTTCAACTTATATCTCTCAGGGTTTATTTGTCTTATTACAGAATAAGGATTTTAATAGTATGTAATCATCAATGAATTCAGATATATATTAATGACAATTTCAGTTTGACTTGTAAAATTCTTTTTAAAAGTGAGCAATCTTTCTCAAATTGTAACATTGTTTTTTACATACTTTTCACAACTTTTTTCTTTTTAATGTCACCACTGAAGGATTATATGTAAAAGAAAAGAAATAGCCTCCACAACCAAACCCCAAGACTAAAAATATTTTTTATAACATATACATCAATGGATCATTTCCATCACTAAACAAAAGTGTGTGAAAGAAAAAAATAATAATTATAAGAGAAATCCTACGCATGCGATAAAATAAAACTCAAATCAATCCAAAGGTCCGAATTTTAATAAATTGTCGCCTACTGTAGAGATACCGTTTTAGTTATGATAGTTGGAAAAGAGAAATCTTTTCACTATTCTCCCTACTCTGGCAACCCTTTAACAACTTTTTGGGGGCCGAAATTAGGGGGGGGGGGAAAGTTGGGTTGGCGGTTGGGTTGGGGAAAAACCGCTCGTGTGATATGGCCTTTAGGGATACCAGTCCAAGACCTTACCAGCCTTTAAAAGCCAGGCTATTCCAGCCCCCTATTTGTTTATATTTTCTTACCCTCCATGCTTTACAATGGGCTTGTTTCATGTGGGTTCTGGCAACAGCTCTGCGGTCTTGTTTTCATTTTTTTAAATTACTTTTTTTGATATTTGAAAGTAAGTTTTCTAAGAATAAGTTATTCTACTTGATATTTTTTTTTAATTACAACTCTTTGCTGTGCTGTTGGTTGTTTTAATCATTTATCAAAGAAAACTTGCATTGAAAGAAGTTGGAATTAAAAAAAAAAAATAACAACTAAAATATTCTTAGAAAACTCAATTTGGAATACCAAGGCAAAAGTAATTCGAGAAAAATGAAAACAAGACCGTGGAGCTGTTGCCAGATCTCTCGTGAAACATGCCCATTACTTCACTTCCAGAGTTTAAAAATAATTGAGAAAATTTCACTCTTTGCATCAAAAAGAAATACACATAAAGATATTAATAAGTATAATATTATAATATAGTACCAAATTTTCAAAGTAATTATTAAATTAGTGGATTTATTTTAAGTAAAAAGTATAAATAACCTGTGTTAAAACATAAAAGTTAAAGACCAAAATAAGCAGTTAAATTCGTTTTCAGTGTTTCGTGCTGCCATCTAGGTACATAAAAATGAAAAAATAAATTTATAGAATTACAAAATGGGTGTTTCTTTGTTTTGATGGGTTCAGGCCCCTGAATACGCTAGCAGTACCGTTTATAGTAGTGTCTGCCAAAAATTTCGAAATTATTAGTATTAAAAATAACTGATTAAGCTATCTACTCCAACCAGGTTTCAATATTTTAATACAAAATCTGATTTAAAAATTAAATTTATTGATTACGGGTAAGATAATAATGAGATCGAATACTTTTATTAACATAGAAGCATTTTATTATCAACATATTTTACAGTGTCAAATTTTGAATTTCATTCATATATGTGCTTGAATTTTACTTTCAAAATAATAAATGCGTCCTGTTTTATATCAAAATATATTAAGAATAACTCATACAATTCAATTTGAAGTTTTTATATAATTTTTCCACCATGTATAGGATCACTTAAAAAAGAGAAAACCCGCCAAGATGGCTGCTCTTTACCTTATGGTAACCCTTTCCTTTGAAGTCGCCGAAAGATATCCAAACGAGATGGGTTCGTTCTGCCTTGGACGCCAGGTTGGACTTTCGCGGTTGCACTGCCTCGGATCGTGTGTTGGATAGCGTCCAAGGTAGCGCTGATTGCAGTGTAACCGCGGCTTTAGAGATGTATTTTATTAATGAAAAGCTAATTTATGATGAAATATTAATGAACGTCATTTGAATGAGTTCTATTATCAAAGAAACATAGAAGAAGTTTTCAGAACTGCTGCAGCAAATATTTAATTGGAAAATATGTACTCAAAACCAAAGTCTTGCGGCCTTGCTACAAAAACGGTTTTTATATATTGCTACTAATTGCAAACGGAAAAGTACTTAATTGAAAAAATGTTCACGTAGCTTTAATTTTTCATAGCTCAAAAATGTTAGTATTGATACATTATAACCTTGATAACAATGTTATTTTACGACCTTTCAAAGTACACAGAGAGATTACGGATCAATTGATTCCCCATTTTGCAAACTGTGTTTTTACTGATGTAATCGGATCAATAAAACAAGAATTAATGAGCAATAAAAGTCACCCTCTTTAATTGAACATTTGATTGCGAAAGCTAAACCACAAAACTGTGCTGTTTGCAAAGATGTGGCTCATCTAACTCTTCAATAACAGTTTCAAATTTATAAAACGGTAGTTTGAAAAGAAATTACTTTAAAGACATCATCATCTAAAACAAATTCTTGCAACAACATTGACGTTTTGCATATTCAATAATTTAATCGAATTAAAAACCTGTAAAGTTTAATACATAACAGGTTGCACATAAGGAACTCTAAAATAAATAAAATAAACTTAAAAGAACTCAAACAAATACAGCAGACGAAAAAACGCTCATTTTTGAGAGCGAATCGAAATAACCAATGAAATCGGTGGAAAAGCACAAATGAAAACAGAAGGACATCATCTGAAACAACCTCATTAGTAAATGGCTATATAATCTATATACATAAAAGGCAACTTCCGTTTGTCTGTTTGTTTGTATAAGACACGAGATCTAAAGAACCACGCAACAGATCGTCACGAAATTTGGCACAAAAATGCATCTCATCTCCGGAACGAACATAGGCTAAGAATATTTTGAATCAGACAGATATTTGATTCTTCTATCGTTTTCGAACGTTTTTATGTTTCCCATTCAATGCATTAAAGATCTTAGAGGTTTATTGCTCCTTCAACAGCTCGTTTTCACGGATTGTTTATTTAGTTTTATTTCACACATTTTTTTAAAAAACGATTTTTAAGTATATTTAGTTTAATTACAGCTAAAAAATTAGAAATAAATATCTAAAACAAAAATCGTTTGCTAGCTTTTTAGCAGTTAGAAAAATGTTTAATATTAAAAATAAAAATCGTTTGCTTTAGTATCTTTATCACAATTAAAAAAAAATACAAATAATAAAAATGCAAATCGTTTGCTGTTTGCTGTAGTAGCTTTATAAAATCTAAACAATTAGATAATTTAATTCACTTTCATTAAGAATATTTTATTTTCTGCACGCAGACCAAGAGTGATCAGTTTAAAGTGAGATTTAAATGTTAACTACTTTGGAAGAACAGATTATACCAATCTTTGTCCTGAACGCATTTTTTTCTGCCATTTTAATTGATTTAGTACTGTATACATTTGCATTGAATTCTTAATTTTTCAGCATTTGTATTGAATTATGGAAGAAATTTGTACTGCTTATATTGTATTTATACCTACAAATTGCCGAAAAAAAATTACTTAATTTATTATAGAACTCCCTTGAATGGGGAACTTGTATGAGCCGGGAAATAGTGAAATACCCTTTGTAAATGAATCTCCATGCGATTCTAAGAACATCGACCTAAATTTTGCCTCAATCCGATCATTAGTTTATTTTTAATTAATTTTCCAAGTTTGCGCTTAGCCCCGCCCCTTGAAAACGCTGCCTCCGGCCTCCCCTGCCCGCGTGACGTCAGTCGACGCAACTAATCTAGCAAGAGCCGCTGTGTTTTGCAAATGTCATTCTTCCTAATGCTTTTCTTATCGCCTCTAAATCCATTAAAGTTATGTAAGTTCTGGAAAATATTAGTGCATACGAATGTTGCATAGTACCTTGTCGTAAATGAACCACGCAAAACCAGTTAGAAAAGCTGTTTTTTAATGTACCTTGAGTTGTAAAAAAATGCGTGTTGATACGTAGAGAAGTACATAGTTCAAGAACGTTTGAATTTAAAGCTATTTTTATTCTTAATAGTAACAGGCTTATGTTATAAAATAAATTCCTATGCAATTATATTATGTAATTTTATGTATTTGTACTTATAATTAAACTACATTAATTTAAATGTAGACTAAAATTAAATCTAATTTTTTGAAATATGTACCTGTATTTAAGATTTCGAAATATTTTTCATTATTACAGGGATTCGACAAAATAATGTACACACATTGCAATTTTTAAATTAAATCACATATTTCATAAGCTACTAAGATATAAGTAAAATGATTTTAACGACTTGTAGCACGTGTTACGACAAACATGTTCGAGCAAAAATATTGTCTCGTATGTAATTATATGGTATGCAGAATTCAAGTTTTGTACATTATTCTCGTAACAAGTTCATCCAATCCCTGTAGCAATGAAAAATATTTCCCATTTTCAAATGCAGTTTTTTCCATGAATTAAATTTAGTTTTAATTTGTATTTGAAATTCATAGAATCAATTTAGTGTATAACATAAGCATGTTATATGTTACAATTAAGAATAAAAATACCTGCTTAATTTTCGAACATTGTTGAACCTAACTACCAAACTTTTTTTTTTTTTTTTTTTTACATCTTTAGGAAAACTACAACAAGTAGGTTTGTAACAGCATTTACTTCTAATTTATACTTTAGAGTTGCCAAAATTGCCTGTCTTCATGAACTTTCTTTTGCAAATTTAATCAAATTAAAAATAATCCAATAAACTTGCATAACTTTAATGGATTAGAGGCGATAAGAAAAGAATTAGGAAGAGTGACATTTACTAAACACAGCGGCGGCCGCCGATCTCTGGCTAGATTAGTTGCGTCGACTCACGTCACGCGGGCAGGGGAGGCCGGAGGCAGCTTTTTCAAGGAGCGGGGCTAAGCGCAAACTTTGAAAATTAATTAAAATAAACTAATGGTCGGATTGAGGTAAAATTTATGTCGAAGCTATTAGAATCGCTTAGAGATTATTTTAAAAGAATTAAAAAAAATACATTCAAGTTCCCCATTGTGTTAAAATAAATGTTTGAGACCCTTTTAAGATTTAGCTGTTTTTCCATTTTTAATTCTTACTGATTATTTTTTACTTAAATGTGTATTCTTTTTAATTTGAGCTTCTTATCAAAGGTATTTTTGAAATTAATAGTAATCATTACTATATCCAATTTGGGTAATTAAATGGAAAATTTCTGGGTAATCTTCATATCTTATGTAAGTAGGAGTAGGGGCACTTTGGGGACGGAAGTGACGTCATCAGCGGAGGAGTCGGGTGCGCTCTAATCGTTCGGTAGACACGTGACCGGAAGGGGCGTGGTCGAGGAGGAGTTGGGTACGCTCTAAGTGTTCGGAAGTATGATGTGGAGTTGAGTTGTTTTTTGGCTGAATAATGAGTTGTAGGGTTCTGCTTTCGTTTTCGCGTGACGTATAATAGTTAATGGCAACGGTCTTTAATAGGTTATAGTAAAAGAACAGTTACTAGGAGTACTTTCAACGAATTATTATAAAATGACTAATTTGAAGTCCTGTATTCTTAAATTATATATTTTTTTCAGAATAGGTGCAATGTAATTATTTCAAAGCCTTTACATGAAAAAGCTATTCAAAACTTCAGTGTAAGGCGAAATAACGACACGCATATTCAAACCAAAAAGTCTGTTTTTAAAGAATGGTGTTTAGATTATTCAAGTCATGTTGTACTCCTATGGTTATTAGGATGGAGAAACTTTTTTCTGTACCAAATTTCAAATGTTGCGTTGTATTTTATTATGTATAAATAAAAAAAATGGATTCATTACTTTTGTTGTGTTTTTGTATAAGATGTTTTCAATTGCACTTATCTTAAATAATCGAAACACTTAAACATTCAGCCTAACAACTCTTATCGTGCACTAATTATCTATTGCATACATTACAATCGACAGGGCAATACTAAAGCAAATAAAATAACCCTTCATTATCTGAAACAGCACCAAAATATTTTATATAAAGACAAAGTTCAGACAAACAGATACGAGTTGGCGAAGATTTGTCATTTCTCCTTTAGCTTTCGGACACTTTGGTCTGATTTTAACTGTACTATGTCTAAAAGAACTTTTGAAGAAGTAAGTTAATTTATTATATCTTTTTATTATTTTCCAGTTTATTGTTGCATTTCTTACAGGATATTTTATGTTATGTTTTTTTACGTATTTCACGTGCTATAGATTATATTCAAAACATTTATATTTGCGCACGTGGTAAATTTAAGACTACTACCGTTTGTTTAAAATGTAGTTTTTATTTAATGGTTAATAATAAATACATGTCTTGCTTATATAGCTATTTGCTCGAGTATTAATTTAGATGGTATGTACGTAGCTTTTTAAATGAAATCCTTTTGGATGTGTTTAACACGGTATACTAAAAGTACTCTATTTAAAGTAATTCTTTTTTGAAGTCAGAGTACAGATGATTTTAAAGTTTAAGTTTTTAGGACATTTTTTCATATATTTATTAGTTTGTTGTTCTTAATCAATTTTCTTATGCTTTACAGGCATCCAAAGCAATGGAGATGTCATCCAGGGCAGAGAGCAACATGACCCTTGCGAATCTACCGCAGAATATGATTCACCTCGGAGATAGTCAATTTCTGGTGGTACGGAGCTTCATGGGGAATACACGTGTGCACATACGAAAATTCATCGAAAATGACGAGAAGGAGCTAATTCCAACCAAGAACGGTGTCTCCTTGGCCATCGGAGTTTGGGTCGGTCTGACGGAGAAGCTCCCCAAGGTTTTGAGCAAGAGGTACTTTGAGCGATACCCCAACAACCACGTGGAAGTCATAGAGCGTGACTTGTGTGTATTCAAAGAGATTGAAGGCCCCGAAGAAAACATTAAGATTATGTTGCAACGCATGTTTCGTCGCCGAGATGGTTCTTTCTGTCTTGTCCCAGAAACTGTTTACTTAAATGAACAAAATTGTTGTTTATTACTAAGCTCAACAAAGTGTGTGAAAGGAGTTGATAGAAGTATCTCTCCTTACTGATACTCTTCGATTTCATGTCGAGAAGCTTGTGATGGATCAAGCTTCAAGTCAGTCTCTGGAATACAAAGAACGCCCATACTCCAAAGGATTGGCGGAAACCAAGGACTCCCTACGTGAGTGTTGTTTTGAATATATATCCGTGAAAATCGCTGAACTAGCCCCTTGTTATGGGTGTGAGGAGATTCCATGTACTTGCCATACAGCAGAAGAACTTATGGACATGTTCTTTGATTCCGCATTGTATAGTGTGAACTTTTTAGAAGTTGCTCATAAATTCGTCGCTGAAAATATTCAGCACTTATACTTTGCTAGTTTAATTCTATCAAAGAACTTTTTCGGCACAATAAATGTAAGTTCATTTTTACAGTTAGTTAAAAATACATTCATACCAACTCAAGAAATGTTATGTGATAAGTTGGAAATTTGTTGAGTAGTGTATAATTATCATGTGTTTATTATTCTCGCAAAGTTTGTATATATGTGTCTAAATTAAAAATATTACCACTTTTTCATATCTTTAAAACGTGAAATAGTAGTATCCCAGCTTTTTTTTAAAAAAGTAATAAATAAAGTTAAAGAAAACTTCGACTGAAGAAATATTAGCATCCTTGAAAAGAGATAAACTTATAAATCAAAGTATATTCTCACACTTGGTCTCTAATTTCTCGAGGTTTAAACGAGTAGTTAATAATTTTGAATAATTTTTATACATAACATAGTATAAAAATTATCAAAAGTTAATTAAAAAATACATTTTTACAACTAATAAAACTTTGTAGTGAATAAAGTCTGAATAAAATAAAGCCAATTTCATAAGGTAATGACGAGAACCGTCTATAAACATCACATGTATCTTCCAAAATATCAAAGAATTTTATCGCCAAAACTTCCAACTTATCGCCAAACGAACGGAAAATAACGTTTAAGAACAAAAATAGCGCAAGTCAAAAGTAGAATTTTTTATTTTATTATTTAAAAAAAATATTGAAAACTTTCTCTAAATGTAATACACGGAAAGGTTCCATTGTCTAAAAACTTAAAAAAGAAACTAACTCCATATAAAAACAGTTTAAGAAAGTTGGCTGATAAGAAAGTGCCCTTGTTTAGAAAACGTAAGATTCTTGTGCAAAAGGGGAACGGCTTTTTGAGTTTTCTTTTACCAGCGGCCGTTTCTGTTATTTCAACGTTAATCAATGGATAACACGAAAAAATTTATTCTTGTTCCTGCCCACGGTCCATTAGAAGAACATTTATCTGAACTCGACTCGAAAATGAAATTGATACTAAATAAGTCGCATTTGCAAGAAGATGAGAAAGCGGCGTTATATTTGCAAGTACTCCAGAAATTTTTGAAATTTCAACAGCCTTCTGCTGTAGAATCGGGTCAACTTTCAGTTAGCTCTCCCAAAGCGGAAAGTAACGGTCCTCCTGATGTTCCACCAAAAGCGGAACAGGAATCAAAAATCGAGACTGAACCCGAATCGCCACCGATCGTTCCCCTCAAAGACCCTCTCGAGCAACATTTAATAAATATAGCCCCCAGACGTCATAAAGAAACAGCTGTAAACATTGTTAAATTTTTAAAGAATCATTCAACCATTTTGTCTTGGAATAATCATGGTGAATTGATTTACAAAGGAAATCTATTGCCTGAAACTAATATTGCTATTTTGATTAACGATGTTTTAAGAGAGCGGAAAAAATCACCTCGAGGAAGTGAAACTTTTTATAATGCTTTAAAAGAGGTAAACTTTGCCTCCTGAATTTATTGTGAATAAGAAAATGTTTTATTCTAATATGTCTGTTGCTAAAATGAACAATTGCTACTTATTAATGTATTCTACATTTTTGTAAAAGATTTGTCTTATTTATATGTATTGTAAGCTAAAGTAATTAATAATCATAGTTTGGTAGTAAAAATGGATTCTTGTCATTTTTCTTCATTCAATTTCATCCAGATTACATTATTTACAAAAATATTTTACATCAAAATTTTTTTTTTATATAAGATAATAAAAATTCTACTTTTGACTTCGCAATTTTGACTTTCTTAAACGTATTTTCCGTAAATTTTTTCGATAAGTTGGATTTTAGCATAAAATTCTTATGTATTTTGTTTGAAGATACATTTTTTAATAAGACGAGTATTCGTCATTACCTTGAGAAAAGGCTTTTAAATAATTTTTCAAACTTTATTTCACTATAAAGTTTTTTTTATGAAAATTGTATAAATGATTTAGTTTTATTATTATTAAAACTATTTATAATTTTTATACTATGTTATGTATAAAAATTAATTACAATATTATTAAATATTCATTTTATATCTCGAAAGAAATTAGACCAAGTTGAGAATAATACTTTGATTTATAAGTTTATCTCTTTTCTGAAATTTAGTAAGGCCTTGGAAAATACCATTAATATTTTAGTATATACCCAATTTGACAGCGTTATCGAGATTTCAAAGAATAGAAGTGTGTTGTATGACTATGGTAATTAAAGAAAATAATGGAAGCTACATTGATACATAGAATCTTATCTCAAAATATTTACACATCACCTACTTTCGCGGAGTTTATGCAAGTGACACTATACCCCCTCTCAAAAACAAGTCAGCTGTTGTTGTCAATTTAGACAAATCGTCCGAAAGTGGAAGTCATTGGATCTGTATGTTTACTGAAGATGGAAAACACTTAGAATTTATTTGTAGCTACGGCAAATCTCCCTATTTTTACGGAGATATATTTAAATCTTTCCTATCAAACTTTTTAAATGTCAGCTGGAATAATACATGTTTTCAAAGTTTGACTTCTAATGTATGTGGAGCGTATTGTATTTACTTTTTATTAAAACGTAGTCAAGGACATTCTCTGTATTGTATCATTAATGAATTAAATCAATGTAAGAAAAATGATTTTAGAATATATCAATTTGTTAAGAAACAATTTGGTGTTAGAATGCTCTTTCGAAAATAAAAATATAATATTTTAATAAGCAGTGTGTTTCTACTTTTTTATTCATTGTCTACATAAAAAATATTTGACTACGTTTAATAAAACTTAAAACTAAAATACAGTTTATAAATTTTTTTCATTAAAAAAAAACTTTTACTAAAAATAAAATTTAAGAAAAACTTTTATTTTTAAAACTTTTCAAGTTAAAAATACTTTACGTGTTATTAAAAAAAAAAACTAAAACTAAAATACAGTTTATAAATTTTTTCTTTAAAAAATAACTTTTACTGAAAATACTATTTAAGAAAAAGTTCAAATACTTTTCAACTTAAAAATATTTTACTTATTATTTAAAATTAAAAAAAAAATCTTTAACAAAATATTTTTGTACAAATAATCAGTAATCCCTGGAAAGAAAATTTCACATGGAAAAAAAATGACAAGAAATCCATTTTTTACAAACCAAACTATTATTTATTAATTACTTTAGTTACAATACATATAAATAATGACAAAATCATTTTACAATAATGTAGAATACACTTAATAAGGTAGCCAATTGTTCATTTTAGCATACAAGACACTATCTTTAGAATAAAACATTTTCTTATTCACAATAAATTCAGGAGGCAAGTTTACCTCTTTTAAAGCATTATAAAAAGTTTCACTTCCTCGAGGTGATTTTTTCCGCTCTCTTAAAACATCGTTAATCAAAATAGCAATATTAGTTTCAGGCAATAGATTTCCTTTGTAAATCAATTCACCATGATTATTCCAAGACAAAATGGTTGAATGATTCTTTAAAAATTTAACAATGTTTACAGCTGGTTCTTTATGACGTCTGGGGGCTATATTTATTAAATGTTGCTCGAGAGGGTCTTTGAGGGGAACGATCGGTGGCGATTCGGGTTCAGTCTCGATTTTTGATTCCTGTTCCGCTTTTGGTGGAACATCAGGAGGACCGTTACTTTCCGCTTTGGGAGAGCTAACTGAAAGTTGACCCGATTCTACAGCAGAAGGCTGTTGAAATTTCAAAAATTTCTGGAGTACTTGCAAATATAACGCCGCTTTCTCATCTTCTTGCAAATGCGACTTATTTAGTATCAATTTCATTTTCGAGTCGAGTTCAGATAAATGTTCTTCTAATGGACCGTGGGCAGGAACAAGAATAAATTTTTTCGTGTTATCCATTGATTAACGTTGAAATAACAGAAACGGCCGCTGGTAAAAGAAAACTCAAAAAGCCGTTCCCCTTTTGCACAAGAATCTTACGTTTTCTAAACAAGGGCACTTTCTTATCAGCCAACTTTCTTAAACTGTTTTTATATGGAGTTAGTTTCTTTTTTAAGTTTTTAGACAATGGAACCTTTCCGTGTATTACATTTAGAGAAAGTTTTTCAATATTTTTTTAAATAATAAAATAAAAAATTCTACTTTTGACTTGCGCTATTTTTGTTCTTAAACGTTATTTTCCGTTCGTTTGGCGATAAGTTGGAAGTTTTGGCGATAAAATTCTTTGATATTTTGGAAGATACATGTGATGTTTATAGACGGTTCTCGTCATTACCTTATGAAATTAGGCTTTATTTTATTCAGACTTTATTCACTACAAAGTTTTATTAGTTGTAAAAATGTATTTTTTAATTAACTTTTGATAATTTTTATACTATGTTATGTATAAAAATTATTCAAAATTATTAACTACTCGTTTAAACCTCGAGAAATTAGAGACCAAGTGTGAGAATAATACTTTGATTTATAAGTTTATCTCTTTTCAAGGATGCTAATATTTCTTCAGTCGAAGTTTTTCTTTAACTTTATTTATTACTTTTTTTAAAAAAAAAGCTGGGATACTACTATTTCACGTTTTAAAGATATGAAAAAGTGGTAATATTTTTAATTTAGACACATATATACAAACTTTGCGAGAATAATAAACACATGATAATTATACACTACTCAACAAATTTCCAACTTATCACATAACATTTCTTGAGTTGGTATGAATGTATTTTTAACTAACTGTAAAAATGAACTTACA
The DNA here is from genome assembly GCA_019343175.1 of Oedothorax gibbosus. Lineage (NCBI taxonomy): Eukaryota > Metazoa > Arthropoda > Arachnida > Araneae > Linyphiidae > Oedothorax > Oedothorax gibbosus. The sequence continues at coordinate 6,085 of JAFNEN010001392.1, read as the reverse complement.
TTTATTGTGCCGAAAAAGTTCTTTGATAGAATTAAACTAGCAAAGTATAAGTGCTGAATATTTTCAGCGACGAATTTATGAGCAACTTCTAAAAAGTTCACACTATACAATGCGGAATCAAAGAACATGTCCATAAGTTCTTCTGCTGTATGGCAAGTACATGGAATCTCCTCACACCCATAACAAGGGGCTAGTTCAGCGATTTTCACGGATATATATTCAAAACAACACTCACGTAGGGAGTCCTTGGTTTCCGCCAATCCTTTGGAGTATGGGCGTTCTTTGTATTCCAGAGACTGACTTGAAGCTTGATCCATCACAAGCTTCTCGACATGAAATCGAAGAGTATCAGTAAGGAGAGATACTTCTATCAACTCTTTCACACACTTTGTTGATCTTAGTAACAAACAACAATTTTGTTCATTTAAGTAAACAGTTTCTGGGACAAGACAGAAAGAACCATCTCGGCGACGAAACATGCGTTGCAACATAATCTTAATGTTTTCTTCGGGGCCTTCAATCTCTTTGAATACACACAAGTCACGCTCTATGACTTCCACGTGGTTGTTGGGGTATCGCTCAAAGTACCTCTTGCTCAAAACCTTGGGGAGTTTCTCCGTCAGACCGACCGATGGCCAGGGAGACACCGTTCTTGGTTGGAATTAGCTCCTTCTCGTCATTTTCGATGAATTTTCGTATGTGCACACGTGTATTCCCCAAGAAGCTCCGTACCACCAGAAATTGACTATCTCCGAGGTGAATCATATTCTGCGGTAGATTCGCAAGGGTCATGTTGCTCTCTGCCCTGGATGACATCTCCATTGCTTTGGATGCCTGTAAAGCATAAGAAAATTGATTAAGAACAACAAACTAATAAATATATGAAAAAATGTCCTAAAAACTTAAACTTTAAAATCATCTGTACTCTGACTTCAAAAAAGAATTACTTTAAATAGTACTTTTAGTATACCGTGTTAAACACATCCAAAAGGATTTCATTTAAAAAGCTACGTACATACCATCTAAATTAATACTCGAGCAAATAGCTATATAAGCAAGACATGTATTTATTATTACCCATTAAATAAAAACTACATTTTAAACAAACGGTAGTAGTCTTAAATTTACCACGTGCGCAAATATAAATGTTTTGAATATAATCTATAACACGTGAAATACGTATAAAACATAACATAAAATATCCTGTAAGAAATGCAACAATAAACTGGAAAATAATAAAAAGATATAATAAATTAACTTACTTCTTCAAAAGTTCTTTTAGACATAGTACAGTTAAAATCAGACCAAAGTGTCCGAAAGCTAAAGGAGAAATGACAAATCTTCGCCAACTCGTATCTGTTTGTCTGAACTTTGTCTTTATATAAAATATTTTGGTGCTGTTTCAGATAATGAAGGGTTATTTTATTTGCTTTAGTATTGCCCTGTCGATTGTAATGTATGCAATAGATAATTAGTGCACGATAAGAGTTGTTAGGCTGAATGTTTAAGTGTTTCGATTATTTAAGATAAGTGCAATTGAAAACATCTTATACAAAAACACAACAAAAGTAATGAATCCATTTTTTTTATTTATACATAATAAAATACAACGCAATATTTGAAATTTGGTACAGAAAAAAGTTTCTCCATCCTAATAACCATAGGAGTACAACATGACTTGAATAATCTAAACACCATTCTTTAAAAACAGACTTTTTGGTTTGAATATGCGTGTCGTTATTTCGCCTTACACTGAAGTTTTGAATAGCTTTTTCATGTAAAGGCTTTGACATAATTACATTGCACCTATTCTGAAAAAAATATATAATTTAAGAATGCAGGACTTCAAATTAGTCATTTTATAATAATTCGTTGAAAGTAATAAGAATATTAACTTACGAAAATATAAGTCGTCATATTAAAAATTATGCCAAACTAATATGATTAATATCAGTTTCGTTCAGCTGCATTGTAATATTAGGTATAATTACAAAATCTATTGGTATTCTAGTAGATTCTGTAAATATGTATGTCAATAATAACACAATACATAAAACGATATATAAGCCTATAATCCACGTTGCTGCATATGGTAGCGTCATCCCATGAAATAACCCATTTTAATAATAGCAAGACCTTTTTCTAAACTTTCGCCAAAAAATAACCAGACGCCACAATCAGTAGAAAATCGCTTATTATTGTTACAGAAAAAAAAATTTACGCAATCAACAACTCCTAGTAACTGTTCTTTTACTATAACCTATTAAAGACCGTTTCTAAACTATTATACGTCACACGAAAACGAAAGCAGCACCCCTACAACTCAACATTCAGCCAAAAAACAACTCAACTCCACATCATACTTCCGAACACTTAGAGCGTACCCAACTCCTCCTCGACCACGCCCCTTCCGGTCACGTGTATACCGAACGATTAGAGCGCACCCGACTCCTCCGCTGATGACGTCACTTCCGTCCCCAAAGTGCGACGATCCTGGGTATTCGTGAATTAAAAATTTTCCTTTTCATAAGTTACTGTTCAATTTTATTCGTAATTGTAATTTCTTTCATACTTTAGATGTAAAAAAGGTCATGTAAATGAGAATCATTGTAAACGCTCATTTTCTAACATTTTAGTGGTGGATAGTTTGTTTTTATTTGAATATACACTGCTCAAAACCATTAGGGGAGCACTTGGGAGTACTTTTGTTAACCCTTTCAGTTCCAACCATTTATTTTTTATTCTAAAATTCAAAAACTTGTGAAAGAGAATCATTATGCATCCAGAATGAAATGGTAACAAACAAGAAAAAAAAATCATATTTTTTTTAACTAAAATTTAAGGGGGGAGGGGGGGATTGGAATCATAACTTTTGAATAAATTATAACAATAATTTTTTCAAATTTTTATTTGTTAAAAAAAAAGTTAAAATCAATTTTTAAACATCTAAGAATGCAAGGATAAAGAATTTAGGGTCAATTTATTTCATAAAAATTTTTCTGAGTGAATTTTATTTGACCATGTTTTTCATATTTTCATTTAATTAAAACAAATGTTATTTAATTTTTCAAAAGACATAATTCTTCCATCTAACGATAAATAAGAGCAAGCTCATCTTAGTGAGAAAAAAAATCGCAAGCTAATGATTCCAAATGGTACCATTGGGGGTGAAAGGGTTTGAACCACGCATTCCCTTAATTCTTTTGAGCAGTGTAGAACAGCATCTATTAGTAAAATAAAACTATGGCCATTATAACCGATGCAGGTGTCCAAGTACTAATTGGCTAGTTTTAGGGGACGATTTCAGTTGTTTCAGGATTGCTTTCATTCCTCTATTTCCGTCGATCGTTGTTCTGTTTCCACTTGACTTTGATTCACCAATCGATTCTCGAGAAAGAAATTATTTTTTATTCAGCATTTATGTTGCCACTCAACACCTAAAACATGACCCTTCCGAAATTGACTTTAGGATTGAATAGGGTATTTAACTAAAAGTTTTTTGCTGGCTTAAAATATTCTTATGCCAAAAATATTAGACTGGTATTTTTTCTCTTTTTCCAAATATCCCATAAAAAGGGAAGAAAATGAATTTTAAAATTAGGACAAAAAATTACGTTAGAAAACGCATTGTGGCTGTCACGCGGTATCTATGACGTCACTAGTAACTATAAACAAACTTTGAAACGCCATTTTGGAATCTACTTTAAGCAAATCTGAACTATCCACTTCTGTAAAACCTCCTTCCATTATCTATATAATTCTTATTTTAATAGTATATTAGATTAAGACCAGTTATTGCAAGCAAAAAAACATCAACACCGCACAGTGGGGCAAAAGGGGTGAAAACCTGCCAAAATTCTGAAATTCCTCCAATGGGCTAAAAACTCATAATTAGGTATTTAGTATGTTTTTAAAAATTTGTGCAGCTCTAATTTTAAATATTTAAAGTAATTCAGACTGACATTATCACATTTGGTTCTTTTTATTTAAACCCCTAATAAAAATGATATTTTTTTTATTTAAATAATTGTCTAAATTAATAAAATCCGTTTTCAAGGAATAATAAGAACTAGTATTTAATTTAAAAAACTCAATTTACTGTATTAAAAATCTAAAAATTAAAATCTTATGCAAAGAAATAAATCATTTATAACTTATCGTACGCACATTCGCATGCCACCATTATAATTCATGAATACAGTAAGAAAACACTATATGATTTCTAAAATATTGTTGAATTATTTTGATCTACAAAAATAACACCTCTACCAAGACGTGGTAAGATGTAATACATTACAAATTTTACCATAATCATTGTAAATATAATATTATGATTAATTTGTAGACTTAGGTTGTTTAATATTACTATTGTTGGAATGATATTGTAAAAATTTTGGTTTTCGGTGCCCCTCTACTATGTGTTTTGCAAATTCTGCTGATTCTTCTATAAACTGTATATTATACGTTTTTTAGACAGTAGAAGTGGTAGTAGAGTGATCGTAGTTTGTTTATATACAGTGTATAAGTATTGGATAATAGAATCGAGGTGATGCTAGTCTAGGATTCTTCCAGATTATATTTTTTAGATCATTACTTCGAAATACAGTTCAGTGGTGCACTTGAAAATAAGAAACTATTCGAATATGAAGAATTAGTGGATTTGAATTTCTGTTTATATTGGCTTTGACTTGAATGCCATTATTATCCCTATTTTGAAATAAGTTTCAAATATTTTAACTGCTCATATAATATTTGATCAAATCATTCAATGTGCAGTCTATTATTCTTTGAGTTGTATGGTCTAAAACACTGAAAAAAATGATTCCTCAACTTCTACCCAAATTTGTTTGGTAACTGATATTTTGTATCGGTTACCAAACTTTAGTAGCCTATACCAAATAATTTTACTACATAAAACCAAATATATTTTGGTGAATACGTTTTACAGGGGTTTTTATTCACTGTTCCAAAAAAATATTAACCTTTACCAAATTATTTTGTAACGCCTACCAAATTATTGGTAAAGGATTTTTAGTTCCATTAACAAAACGTTTTGGTAAAGAAGAAGACGAACTGTTTACTAACCTTCCTCTACGTCACTCTCTCAACACAGAAGAAGAAAAGAAATGGCGGAACACGTCGTATTTTGTGTTATCATTCAGAAGTTTAAAGGTAAATATTTTTTATTTGTAATATTTATATTTTTTTATTATATCTTTTAGTTCTGCCTGCATACGTTGTCTGACAAGACTATACACTGACAGTTGTCTGACAAGTGTTATACTTTTTAGGGTCTTGTGGCTGATTCACAAACATTAAATTGTAACTATCTAATCTTTCTGAGTCTGTAACAATTGCGAAATGTCCCGTATTTCTGAAAATTGTAAGAAATTTTGTCCGGAATAATATATTTGTTTGACGAAAGTTTAAATTTTATTTTTCTAATGTTTGTTATTTAAAACTGCTACGTTGGGTTGGAAGTATACTATTTACAGTTGAATTAACCTCTTTGAGTTATTGTTATAAAACGTAATGTGTGTGTGGTGTTTGTGAAATTCGTTTCAAAAAAGTTATATACCAATACGGTAAAATCCTACTCGCTAGCCAGAGATGTCGCCTCGCCAAGCTCGAAAAGTCACGGCCAGCTACTAGGATTAACCCAATCGGTATCTCGTTGCATGTAAAAAAATATATTTTTTAACATTTAAAACACTCATTCAATTTTTTTTATACAGGAGTTGACAAAGAAGCTTGTTTTAAAAAAAATTGTGCGGGATATGGTAATGAGTTTCTTATAATAAATATCAACAATTTCCTTGATATTTGTTGTCATTTAGGCTATGATGGTGGGACGAATAAGAATTTGTGGGTAAAATGAGTATAGTCTGGCTGCCACAAATTGGCATCCCAAATATTTGATTGTGGACAGTCCACTTAGAAAAAAGGTAAGGAAGGATTTGTGGGCAAGAGTTACTATGTTTGGCGATTCATTGCTTTTATGGGCGCATTCTTTCTTTAAGGTTTAGAAACAGATTATCAAGTGAGGGTAGATCGAAATTGCATTGGGTTCACTCTTTTTGTCGAT
>JAFNEN010001391.1:0-92597 GCA_019343175.1 Oedothorax gibbosus | reverse complement strand
ATTTCTTGTGCATTTCTTTGAAATTTAAAATAATTACATTTATTTTTCTTGTGCTGGATTTTATTGATAGCATGTTAGTTACAATTTTGAAAAGGCAATCTCGGTATGGATATAGCTCGTAATCTTACAAAAAAATTACTTGACCTCCTTAGTATACCATTTTTAAACCGGTGATAAATTTTTAACAGGTTGAGTGGTATCGAACCCTAAATAAAGAATATGGAGGGGTTTTTTTTTGCCATGGGTATAGCCGTTTGGATTCTACTTGCATGCAATAGGTTCCCGCCTAATTACATATGTATAGCAGTTCATAATAGTTCTATTAATAAGTACCATTCCTGTACCATAGCTATCCATAAGTAATTTTTAAATAATTCAATTCAAAACTTCGTTTCTTTCCCTGATATTTTAATGCAGGTTATCATAAAAAACGCTCCGGGAATTCAAAATACAGTATAAAAAATTCAGGAAAAAGAATTTAAGACAATATTTTTTATATAAGTCTAATATTTTGAGAGTTTGAATTTATTGATTATATTTAACTGTTAATGCAATACACTTCATATTTACGTTAATACTGAATACCTTTTTTCCCTTGAGTGGCAAACAAATAAAAAAAAACCTTCAAATAAGTCAAATCGAATCAACAAATAGGAAGAGAGAAGAGTAAAGCCCCTGGTTTGTAAAGACTGAAAACGCACGTCAAGGCGTGAAAAATTGGCCTGCTCGGCGATATCTCAGCGTCTTATCTTCGCTTTGGTGGTTTGTTAGAATTCACGTATATATAGCGATGCGTCCGCATCTAACGCATGCGTAGTGAGCGAAGGCCACTGATATATTTCGAATAGGTAGAAACATCGGTCATTTCGCACGTTTTGGACGCTCGAATCAAACCCCGACTCATTCGAGCTTTACTGACGCTGAGATCAACGTTATTTTTGGTTCCGTGGTCATGTGACAACTAGGGCCAATAAGAAAGTGGGAAATTTGGACGCACAGCTCAGCGTCCGAATTTGTGTTCTTACAAACCAGGGCTTAATGAATGGCCTCGTCACCGAAATCAGGGAGTTTGAATCTCACGTCTAAGATGTCCATAGCAGTCCTAAATCGGCTTTAAGAGTTACCTACGTTTAAAACTTATAATAAGCTGCAGGTCATAAGATATTCATCTTGTAGCGAAATCCGGACGTATTTATCTCAAATAAACCCAAACCACCGAACACATATCACACAAAGCATACGATTACTATTTAACTAAGTGTATCGATACCATTAGCGTAGACTAACATTTAAATCACAGACACCGTGCCCTGGAAAAACTGCTAACTCTAAACATACATTGCATTCTGCAATGGATACCCGCACACGTTGGTATTGATGGAAATGACAGAGAATCTTTTAACATAGTGACTGGGCGACACTAATGTCGCCCAGTGAAAGAAAAATGTCGCCTAGTAATATGAAAATCAAATCACTGGGCGACATTGAAAGAAACCGTATTTTCTCAAAAATCCCATCCGTTATATCATAAATTGTATTTAAAAAAAGCATTTGAAATAAAAAAAAAATGGGCAAGTTGTAGCCAGTTGTTGTTTATCAGATATTGCTCATTCATTACAACCCTGTGGATGACTAAACACTAAAACTTTTCAGCAACCAAGATGGTCCCCCCCCCCTACAAAACTGTCAATTGAAATCTGTAAAATAAATATAGGGATGATATGGGGTATAGAGATGATATAGGGATGCCCATAAATCTACGACTGAGCTGATTTAGAGTTTGTAACGACAGGTATCATAAGACCAATTAGTTCCTATTGGAACTATTTTATATGCTTAAAAAAACAAATATGGGAAAATAAGACTTTAAAAAAATCAAAAATGACCCTAGTTTTGTACTCTAACTATTTTTAACTCTTCGATGTAAAAACCAAACATACAAATGTTATGAGTTAATACATTAACACTGATTGATTAAAGTAAGTAACGAAATATTAAAAAAAATTAATTTATAAATAATACGGAATCAACATTTTCAGAGATCAATGCCTTAAATCTGAACATGTATTGTTCCGCTAAATTAACAAAAAATCTTAGTTTAGGCAATTTAAACGAAATGTTATTTATTATTTACTTCCCTACTTCCACTTGTAAAAAAAATCTCGTGAACGTCAACGTGAACCAGATATAACTTTTCAACAAGTTGCACCTCCAGTAACTCCTGAAAGTCCTGTTCTAGTTAATACATTTTCTCATTTATACAAACTATTTACTTCTTTACTTATTGGTATTTTAAATAATGCTTTGAGCTGTGTAGTTGAAGCTTATGCAATTTCTATTTTACCAAATTAGTTGATTACAAATAAAAAAGATTTTTCGCAATCAATGAAATTTTCAAGTTGCACTAGGGGATTATCTTGAAATGACGACCCCCTTTTCCTATTACGCAACGATCCCCCCCCCCAAAAAAAAATAATAATAATAATAATAAACTTTTTACATGCAATGTCGCCCAGTGAAAAATTCTTAAAAGATTCACTGGGAAATGAGGCAGCCGACTTACTAGCCAAAGAAGCGAGACATCTCAATGAAGGATCCTTTCATCTCGTCACACTCAGCGACATCAACTCAGTGGCAAAATCAAAATTCAGGGATACGACCATCAAGTTAAAGAACCAAATCTGTGAATTAACAACTAGCAGAACAATAGCAAAAACCTTAACTAGACTGAGAACTGGACATCTGGGGGGAATGAAAATCCAGCCAGACGGCTCCAGAAAGTACCCCACCTGCAAAATCTGCCTCGACATAGAACTAAGTCCAACACACATTTTCTCATGTCCTGCCATCCTTGCAAAAATGCAACAGATTAGTGACTCTCCGCTAGATGACCTTTACTCCCAAAACTGCCTTCAGATTGCTGAGGCTGTGTGGAACACACACGGTCACATCTAATACCTCAACCTATCCATAGACAAGACAACAACAACAACATTTAAATCTGACCCACAATTCTCCAAGCACACGCATATATAACATGCTCCTCAAATCTGTGGGTCTCAAAGTTCTGTGGTCGGTCATGACGCAGTTACCATGGGTGCAGCTTGTCTGGAGAAAAATACCCTCTCCTCCTGAACAGAAGTCAGACTTCCATCTTAACGGGTGCTCTATGCTAAGGGAAGCGACTGCACCCTTCTTGCATTCGAGGTTATTCCTTGGAAAATCACGGCAATAACAACTAAATGGAAACTATTTTTCTAACTTTTTTTCTTTTGTCAACTACAAAATTATTCTGATGCTAAGTGAACCCTCGATCCACTAAGCAAAGCAGACAGTTACTTTATTGAGTAAGCCCTTATTGACGGAATGACAACAAAATCGTACAGGAAACGATTGTAAAGTTATCTCCTTCAGGACTATTGGGAAGTTGTCGGTATTACCACAAAATTGGTAAATCCACAATCCAAATAATGGAGGCAGTTTGAAAATTTGATGATTCCGGTGAAATCTCGCTCCAACATTTTTAACAGTGTCGAAGCAATCTATGTAATATGTGTAGTTCAATGGGGATTCCCGCGGAGCCATCCATGTGATTATAGATCTCCTTTCCACAGTTATAAGACCAACAAAACAGATAAACCTACAATCAATAGTAAGCCTCATTGCTATGTCTCGAATCATGGCCCTCACCATCAATGTACCACAGGCCATAAAACCATAAATCTCGTCTCCAACCAAGAGATAGCGACAGACCACCTCGTAAATTTCTGTTCTCATTTGATGTTTTTTGCAACAACTTCGCCGTTTTTTTTATTGGCCCCTCTTTGGCTTCCGTATCTCGTGCGAGATCAACACAGAAAATGTTCCAAGACAATGACAAATAAAAAAAGGAATGCCCACAATAGCCATTCCCAACAAAGGACAAACGGCCTCGATTGAGCTATGAGTGTTGATCGCAGCCGATTCTAGAACATCCCTCCCACGGCGGCACACGCTACAAGACCAACACACAGATAAACACACAATGAATAACGTGCCTCACTCTCAAGGTGCCATCGATTGTAAAACCATATATCTTGTCACTAAGCAAGAGATAGCGATTGACCACCCCCTTTGATTTTTTCTCACTTGATGTTTTTTAACAACAAGTGCCCTTTATTTTTATTGGGGTGCCTATATGGCTTCCGTATCTCGTGTGAGATCATTGCAGAAAATAGTCTAAGACAAGACAAAGAAAAAAAACTGTTTACAACAGCGATTCCAAACAAAGGACAAAAGGCCTACAATGGTCCAAGTGTTGAGCAGGGCTTATAATAGAATATCCTTCCCACGGCGGTACGCTTTACAATACCAACAAAGGGATAAGCAAACACCAAACAACCAAGCCTTATTTTGGAATGCCTCAAGCCGTGGTCCTTTTCCAGACACTCAATGGGTCATAAGCCAATTCATCTTGTCACCATCCCTGTTTGAGAACAGAACAGCGACGGACAATTTTCGTAGAATTCTTTCCTAAACGATTTCTTCGGCTTCCGTATATCTCAATCCAGAAAATAGCCCAAAGGCAAGACTGCGTGGAGTCTCATTATGGCTATTCATGTTAAACACCTGGCAAAATCTTTTATCAATGGCGGCAAAAGCAACAAAAACATACGCAGACACAACAAACAGCAAGTCTCGTTTTGAGATGCCTTGAAACATGTCTTATTCCTGGACTCAATGGGACATCTTGTCACCATACACGTGTTTGACGGACAATTTTCGTGGAATATTTTCCTAATTGCTTTCTTCGGCTACTGTATTTTTTCTTTCAATTTGAAAATGCTTGCAAAAGTCATCGTAGACAAACTGCAGTTTGTCGTGGTTGACTAGGATTTTGTTACGCAGTGTTTAACCTAAATTAAGAATATATGTATTTATTCGTCTCATTACAACGTGACGTACGAGATATTCGATTTATACAACTCGACCGTTTGATTTGGAATTTCGATTACAGATTACACAAAGGAACTTCAAAACACAGATTCATCAAGTCCTTATAACGCAACACCCGATTCTATTTTTAAACTTGAATGTTTCAAACAGCAGCTGTAACGTTGGAAAAAGATAATTAAAAATCGCACACGTTTCATAGTTTGTCTTTGTAGAGTGTGAAACGACTTTGAGCACGTGTCCTTTTGTCGCCGGTTATGCGCATCATTTGAAGAAACATAGAAAGAGATCAAAGCGAACTTCATAACCGTCCACTAACACTTTTTAAGTGAACGTAATTTTATTTGTCCACGATATCAGTTGAGTCAGTTGCAAGCGACTAGAAAAAATTTTAATACATGAAAAATTAAACTCTGGATAGGGTGGGGCGCATTAATTAAATTGCGTACATAAAGCGCTCGAAAAAAATTTATCTTCAACTAAAAAAAAAATAATGTTAAATTTAAGTCAAATGTTTAGAGAGAGTGTCAAACAATTACTAGTTATATCTTTTCTAGGAATATGGTGTTTAAAACATTTTTTAAATAATTAAATTTCAGAAACTTTTACTTGACTTGGTAATTTTATTTTAGGCATTCCTAATTTGGGCTGAAAAACTCCGTTGTAAAATCAAAACAAGACAAATATGAAAGATCATACCAATTAAGCCAGTTTTGACTGGAAAAACAATAGTTTGTCGGACATTCAATTATTTTTATTAATAGTACCAAGGGGAGCTGTATGTTGATTTGACTCTTGATAACTCGGAAGCTGAGAAAATTTACAATATAGAATCCACAATAGAACCAGGGTCGTAAAAAATGTGGGTCACTTAAAAAAAAAACGTCATTTTAAAACAGAATTCACCATGGGGGGTCCGGACACTTTCTCCCCAAACACCGTTTGTGACATATTTATCGGTTTATGGCTATAGGAGGTATCGGTTATAGGAGCGTGTAATAGAGGATCTTTATGGCATTGTATATGTACGAATCTAGGAGGTTAGGCCTGATTAGATGGTCCACATTGATGGTGATGCCCAATAGCAATCACACGTACCCCGATGATGGTGGTGAGTAAATTCCACCATATAGAATAACTTGGTAACCGGAAAAAAAAGCACAGGAAAAAAAAGCACAGGAAAAAAAAGCACGGAAAAAAAAGCACAGAAAAAAAAAGCACGCGGAAAAAAAAAGCAACGGAAAAAAAAAGCACGTGGGAAAAAAAGCACAGGAAAAAAAGCATAATTAGAATAAACTCATAATTATCGAGATGCATTGTTTATTAACGTCGTTAATGACGGTTTAGAAGTATTGCGTAGGATTGTGGCATGGACCGTACACAAGGACCGTACACAAGTGAGTGAAGTAATAATCGAGATGTAATAATGTATTAATTTTTTCTGTTAGAAAGTTATATCTGCGACCCAACTTTCATACTTTTGTCCGGCTATCTATACATTCGGACGGACATCTGTGTACCTAGTGTCTGTCAGCGAATTTCCCATCAGAGACCCAATTTTCATACTTTTTGTCCACCTGTCTGTACAGTCTGTCGGCAAATTCCCTATAGGATTAGCATTGAAATTTATTTTCAAGTCATTTAAATCGCTGTTTGAAAATAGTTTATTTTGGCATTTAGAAATTTAAATTATAACTGGATGGCTATGTTTGGCCATTTTTTTTCTAATGTGCACAATTCTTGTGTAGAAACAGTTGTTGGTGACATGTACTGTTACAAGCTTATTCAAAAACTAGCTACAAACCCGGCTTTTTCTGTCGCGTCGCAGTCCCATTGCAGGGAGGGTGGGAGACTGCTTGACACTCATTATGATTGATCGCCCTTCGCGATCGCTGAGACCCGCTGGTCACCCGCTCGCGCCTTTGTCGATGGCACATGGTTCGGTGCCCGACTGATACGCCTGCAGGTAAAAACCAATTAAGCTTTCAGTCCTTCTAACAGGGTACCACAAATAAGTGATTGCACATTTTGGTTAGTATACAGCATCACTTAGCTGTAGCATGTGTACTTTGACTTTGACTGACCAAATAATTAGTGTAGGTGACGATTTTTTTTTTTTAAGTATATTTGCAAAGTATGTATTTGCATTCACAAGAGCACATTGTATGAAGTTAGCCATTTTTAAAAATCTGGATTAATTAACCAGTTTAAATAAAAGTTAAAAGTAAAGCAATTTATCAATGATGGAAATATATGAATTCCAGGGGAAAACTATAACTGAATTACTGCTCAAGTTAATTATTTAATAATAAAAAAAATGCAAAAATCCGTGCTTAAAATCATGATTTCGGAATTTTATTTTCTTTTATAAAAACGTAGTGACCTATAAAAAATAACAAATGATCTTAAATATAAACAGTTATTTGCTAACAAGTATGCAAATCTACACATTATATATTTGTTTTTTCAAAGTTTCAATTAATTTGGGTTTAAGTTATGCGGTCAAAAGTAATCTTGAATTGGTTGATATTTTTTAATCTATCGATAATTACTAGTGAACTTGTTTTAATTAATAATTCATACATTTTTAATTAAATTTTTTTTCAGCTTGTATTTGTGGGCAAACGAAATTATCTTTAGGTTCTGTGAATGCCAAAAAAAATTCACTGTGTTATCAAATATTTTTTAAAGCGTTATTTTTTCTTTTTGTTACATTTTTAGGTGATTAAAAAAAACCAAAACAATTTTGAATGGAATAAAAAAAATATATTGTATTAAACAATCTTGCTATTACGTTTCGGTCGATATGCTGTCTAATTTTTTGTCAGAGTATAATCAACTGTCTTTTTGCTGCTTTTTTTTGCAAAACGAGTATTTATATTATATATATATATATATATATATATATATTATATATATATATATATATATATATATATATATATATATATATATATATATATATATATATATATATATATATATATATATATATATATATATATATATATATATATATATATATATACATATATATATATATATATATATATATATATATATATATATATATATATATATATATATATATATATATATATATATATATATATATATATATATATATATATATATATATATATATATATATATATATATATAATATATATATATATATATATATAATATATATATTATATATATATATATATATATATATATATATATATATATATATATATATATATATATATATATATATATATATATATATATATAATTTCGAAATGGTTTTGGCCTTCTGGATTCGGTAATTTCTTGAAACTGATATTAGCATACATATTTTTTTGGTATATAGGTCAAAAATTGTCTACAACAGAGATTTTGATGCATAAAATTTACAAAATATTTAAAATTATTTAATTAAAAATTTTTTTTTTTAAAAATGCCAGTTTAATACGGGATTTTGGTTTTACTTGATTAACCGAAACGTAAATTGCAAGAAAAAATATATGCTTATAAAATATTTTATAAACAACAAAATGAATTTTTTGTGAAGTTCAGAACAAAAAGGGCTGTAGGTAGTGCCCAGTAGGTTTAGGCGTTCGCCTTGCATGCGGACGGTCCCAGGATCGGGTTCGGGCATCACCAAAATAACTGCAGATCTATAAACGGCCTATGCAGCACAAAATGTCCGATGAATAATACATTTGAAGGATACATTACAAAGGAGTGCACGTTAAATATGCTCCAAAGTCCCATCGCTGCGTACGATGTCACCCTGAACGGTTGCGTTGGGTGCATGTGGTTCTAAATTACGACGCTTGTCGCAACAGCCCTAGTGTGACGATAATTCAAAAGCTAACCTATAATCAGAACAAAATGATTTCTTCGTTTGTCCGCAAAAACAAGCTGAAAAACATATAGTTAAAAATTTATGAATTATAACACAAAACAAGTTTATTAGTAATTTTTTATAGCTTTAAAAATATTAACTTATTCAAAATTACTTTTGAACGCATAATCAAAATTCCTTGTAATTGAAACTCTCTTTGAAAAAAATAAATAATGTGTAGTTTCGCATACTTGTTATCATCAAATAACAGTTTTTAGTAAAGAAATATCATTTGCTATGTTTTTTTTATAGGTCACTAAGTTTTTATAAAGGAAAATAAAATTCTCAAATCACGATTTTAAGCATGTATTTGGGCTATTTTTTAAATTAATAATGAACTTTAGCAGTAATTAACTTATAGTTTTAATCTAAAATTCATATTTTTTTTTTCGTTGATAAATTGTTTTTATTCGTAACTTTTATTTAAACTAGTTAATTAATTCAGATTTTTAAAAATAGCTGACTTCAAGCAATGTGCTCTTGTGGATGACGCAATAGCTTTTCAATAAAATATCGACACCTAGTTTAATTATTTGGTTAAAGTACACTACAAACCAAAATGACCTATCTTTGCTGCATTTCTACTGCGAGGGACTGCAGCTTATCTGGTTTTCACTACCTAGGGGAAAATCGGGCGAACACGGACGCGACAAGTGTTACCGACAAAGGGGCGATGTGACCCCAGTGGTCTCAGCGATCAATCAATAAGTGTCATGCACCCCCCCCCCCCCCCCCCACGCATTGGGTGTGTGGCATTTACTGTTTCGAAACAAGAGGGTTTGTAATAGTAAGTGCCATCAACAAATGTTTCTACACAAGATTTGCACCCATTGAAAAAACAAAGTCGCACACAGCTATCCAGCTATAATTTAAACTATTAAATGCCAAAATAAACTATTTTCAAACAGCGATTTAAATGACTTGAAATTAAATTTCAATGCTAATCCAATAGGGAATTTGCCGACAGACAGGTGGACAAAAAGTATGAAAATTGGGTCTCTGATGGGAAATTCGCTCACAGACACTAGGTACACAGATGTCCGTCCGAACGTATAGACAGACGGACAAAAGTATGAAAGTTGGGTTGCAGATATCATAACTTTCTAACAGAAAAAACTAATACATTATTACATCTCGATTATTACTTCACCCCTTTGTGTACGGTCATGCCACAATCCTAATACTAATTTCTATTCGCAACCCTTCTAAACCGTCATTAACGACGTTAATAAACAATGCATATCGATAATTATGAGTTTATTCTAATTATGCTTTTTTTTTCCACGTGCTTTTTTTTCCGTTGCTTTTTTTCCGTGCTTTTTTTTCCTGTGCTTTTTTTTCCGGGATTCGAATAACTTTGGCGACACATATCGACTTTCAAACATAATTCTTTATTTGAAGTAAAAAAGGGTAGTTTTTTTCAAGATTTTTTTTGTTGCAATTTTTGGACCTTGTGTGTAAGCTTTTGGTTTTTTCTTCATAGTGTTTTTATCACTTCTTTTTTTGACGATCGCTTAATTTGAAGGAATACTTTTTTTTAGTATTTTGTTTCGACAATTTTCGGACCCTTTTTTTTATCATCATCGTATTTTATCACTTCCTTTGTCTTCTGACGATCACTTATACAGTTGAATAGCTTAGTGGAAGAACGTTCTATGTGACAAAAAGTTGAAAACGAGAAAATGATGTTTAAAATGTGTGGTTCGCACTAGATACATTTAAAACGATATTTGATAGTTCTAAAAAAATACTTAACTTAAAATTTATGAAAATTTGGCAACGTCTTAAAGAAGAGATATCTTAAAAGAAGATTTATCTTATCTTAAAAGAAGAGAATAATATATGCATAGCTACCAAAATCATTTTTTTTTCAAAAATTTCACATTGCACGGTCTTCCACTAAGCTGTTCAAATTTTAATTATCCTCGTATTTAAAATACTGCACAATTCACCAAACTAAGAAAGGCAATGCCACACATTTAACTACATGATATGTCAATTATGTACTTATGAAACAAAATTCAACTCATATTTATGACACTCGTACGAGTTTCAATTTATTCCGTAAACTTATCAATATCATCACTCAGCCAACCACAATCTTACCAAATATCCATCGACGCGTACTACAAAATTAATTTAACTGCAAACAAAATCATTTTATAGGAAAGCTAGACATTTTTTTAACATAACGCGGGATATAATAATTAATTCGGCAACACTATTTATCATAATTTAAAAAAATACATTTATATTTTAAATAGTTTACATTAATATAAACTCATAAATGGTGCTGAAGATAGCATGGAATAATAATTATGCCTTACATCATTTTATTCATTTTTATAAATTCTTATCACTGTATAAATTATATTTTTTGTATTCATACGTGAGACTTACTTTTAACTTATTAGCGTACAATGTTATAAATGCTAATACTTAATAATTATTTAAAAAAAAAAAACAAGGATTAGGGTTTTTTTTCAAAATAAAAACAATTTGTTTTAGTGAATAGTTGTTTTTATTCATTTAGTGCAGAAACACATTCCACAACTGAAACTCAGACAACCTGTAAAAATGTGGTATAATGATACTAAAGCTATTTATGGAGTACTCAGCAAAATAAGAGGAAATCTAGTTATTTTTGTAACACTACTTGAAAAGTTTTCCTATAAAGCTAGAGCAGCAAGAAAAGAACAAGAAAATACTATTCATTTAAAATACCAGGCGAAAATTCACTCATCGGTCCCAGAAGTTCTTTGCGTTGGAATCTTTCCTGGAAAGTCTAAACATCCTTGCAACTCGATTGTCCATTTTGTCAGCTATCTTGCTCAAGCCCATAAATCCATCAATTGCAGGTGGCTCACTCGATAAGAGGGTTCACATCTTTTAATTGGAAGCTTTCCAATCCTTTGTCTGCTTGTGGGAGTGAGAGACATTTCCAGAAAAAAGTATCCCACCAGTGTTTTATTTTATGCTTGCAGATGCTGTTAATGTCTGTAACAACCCTATAGGCATGGGGTGCAAGTATGTGTTTACATTCTCGCCTCGTAGTGGTCATTCGATCCTTTCTCTTTTATGGCTTTTAGTTTCAGATAAGGCAAAGGTTCTTTTGGCACACCAAAAATTTATAGGGAGAGAGGGGAGGCGCGATCACTGTATTTTCCTAGTTTTTGACTTCTACGCCCCCTGCTGCTTCGTCCCAGGATGTTTCAGAATCATCACACAAGATATCTTAGGTTGACCGGAAACCATGGTCCAATTAAGAATTGAGGGTAAAGAAACTTCTCAATGGGAATAAGTTTTGGGTTTCTTTCTTTGGATAGAATTTTTCAGAAAACAATAAAAAAAACGAGTCGTAGACTCTATTTTTTTGTGCAATTTGTGTGACTGGTAAATGAGTAGATTTGAAATAAATATTATATATTATTTACCTATTAACGGCTATTAGTTGAACCAAATCAAATAGGAAAACTTGACCCAAGGTTATGATAACCATTCAAATGTATTTTGCAGGTTTGATTGAGTTTTTTTTTTGTTTTTATGTAATCAGGAACATAGAAATCAAAAACAATAACTCAAAATATATTAATATAAAAAAATGAGGGTGCTTAACAAAGAATGGGTCTTTTAAAAGATATTTTTAAAAAAGCCCTCAGAAAAGGTTATTGGATGGGCGTCCCATGTCATACAGCAGCCAAAATGTTTGGTCCACCTACAAATGCTTATAACAATGTATGTCAAAAACTTCTAAGGTTGCTATAAAATAAAAGCTTAATCATATAAAGCAAAGCCAGTTTTTAGATTTTAATGAAAATATTCTACTGACTATTTTAAATCATTGTTTGATCATTAAGTTAACTGCCAAACTTAGTCGACTCAAGCTGTAAAAATGAAAAAGGAAGATATTCAGAAAATTCGGAAAAAGAAACAGCAGCTACATACGATTGAAAAAAAAGCTCAATCAAGCTTTAAAATTATTTAAAAATCAACTAAAAAACTATTGAATAGTGAAACGTTTATGTAAGAAAAAAACTTCTAAATGAAAACTGAATGCTTTTTGCAGATAAGTAGGTAGGTAAGGTAATCGTTTCCGGCTGCCTATTTCTAGCTCCTTCAGGAGCTTTAACACAGCCAATAACGCCCCGTAATTTAGAACCCTGGTCAAGTGACGAGGTCGACCCTGAGCGGGCACCCAACGGAACTTCGAGCGACATCGTACGCTAACGCCGTCGGGACTTTGGACTCCACAGATTTAACGAGCACGTCTGTCCCTCTGTACTCGGGCCCATCCGTGATGAGGATTTTTATACTATTTCCAGCACGGATCCGATTTATAGGATGACTGGCAGTAGGTGGGATTCGAACCCCCGCACTCCTGAGAGGGTTGAATCTCTAGGCTGATGCCCTAACCACTCGGCCACGGACGGGCCGCAGAATAAGTTTTATTTGATATATGATGTAGGCAATCGTTTACGGCTGTCGAT
Organism: Oedothorax gibbosus; assembly: GCA_019343175.1. Classification (NCBI taxonomy): domain Eukaryota; kingdom Metazoa; phylum Arthropoda; class Arachnida; order Araneae; family Linyphiidae; genus Oedothorax; species Oedothorax gibbosus. Next base: position 79,283 of record JAFNEN010001391.1, on the reverse strand, counting down.
TTCTATCATTCCGCGAACGACTTAAACACAGCCAATTACGCCTCGTCATTTAAAACCGTGGTCAATTAACGTAAGTTTTATTTACAACAGTTTCTTAGTTTAGTTAGATTTTCGGGTTTTCTGTTTGTACACTCCTACAGAAACTTTAACGCAGCCAAGTACACAATGTAATTTAAGATAGCAGTCAACTAAAATCTATTTCAAATGGAAGAGTTTGTCCTTTACAACAAACTTATTTATTCGCGCGGTGTAGTTATACGAGCTACATATTCGCCCTGGAATACTTTTTTAACACTATATAAGACCACTCACGAGATAGTATTTGAAAATCACACAGTTGATAGATAAAAACGATTAATTTTTGGAAAATTATAAATCAGTTTAGAAAAATATAAAATAAAATAATATAAGTTCCGCTACAATTTTTAGTGCAAACAATTTAACACAACAATTGTATTTGACAAAAAAAAATATTATTATCGTAAATTACGCGTTCGTACAAAATAAAAATACGGTTTTTTCTTTTTTTCAAAATATTTTCAAATAACGTAAAAGAATTCATTTTAAAATTAGGACGAAAATTACGCCCGAAACGCTTTGTAGGTGTCAAGTAAATTTATGACGTCACTAGTAACTAAAAACAAACTCTGAAACACCATTTTGGAATCTACTTTAAGCAAATTTGAATTCTGTAAAACCTCCTTCCATTATCTATATAATTCTTATTTTAATAGTAAATTAGATTAAATTCAGTTTAATGACACACAAAAAAAACAATCGACGTGTTTGTGATCACGTGACGTACCGATGAAAAAAAGCAATTTTAAAATGATTTTTATTGATTATTTAAATACTTATTTTACAAAAAAAATATATGCGTTTGTTATTTTTGGGTTCAAACTATAATTTAATATTGGAAGATATTTTATCGATACAGTAAACAACCCTATTATTTTTCTAACTTTTTTTTAATGTAAGTTATAACATAGACACATTTTATTTTTAAAGCATAAAATGTCACTACTTACATAATATTTTAACGTAATAAGCTAATAGAATATCTAAGAATTGATTTTTTTTAGTCTCAAGTCACCAAACTTTCACAGAAGTGCCATAGACCACACAATTACTATAGGCTGAAATATAACACCTACGTCCGACAATTTTGTCGCTAATCTGGCAACCCCGCCAAATTCAGTTTTACGGCAACCCTTGTCGACGAAAGTTTGGAAAAATTGATAAATCGCGAACCTGAAATCTGAAGTTCGGCAACCTTGTATGTTGTTCTATTTTTTTCTATTTGAAAGTTTGTAGTAATTGTTTTTATTTAAAATTAAAGATTTTTTGTACACATTGATTTTTAATTCGATTTTTAAATATTTAAAATTATTATTTTAAGTCTGGGTCAAGACACTGACCACCCACAAAATGATCTCCCCCACTTGTTGGCGCCAAAGACTATAAAATGTCCTAAGCATTCAGCTTCCTATTACAAGCGAACGCTTTTCAAGTGACCAAATACCACCCACGAATTGCGATTCTCAATCTATTTGGCGCCAGGGACCATAAAGTGCCCTGAGTATCAAGCTTCGTATTACATGGGAAAGCTTTTCATGGGAACGCTTTTCAAGTGACCAAAGACCGCTGACCGACAAAAGCTACTTTTGTATCACCCTCTCCCGCGCAAATTTTTTCTCAGAAATGTTAATTATTGTTGGTCCAGCTTTCTTGTTTAGTTCCCTAGGGCTGGACAATTATTGGGTCCAGTTTCTAAAGACCCACGTCGCTGACAGATGAAAGCTACTTGTCGATCCCCAACGCTATCTCTCTCTAAAAAACATCATCACTAATTATTGTGAGCCCTGCTTTCTTCATTTTCTATCCAAAACGATCATCCGCCTTTTCAAAGAATCCAATTGGCACCACATGGAGTCTAATTTAACTGTGCTTTGATGTAAACTGGTCCATTTCCTGTCGGAGTCGCATCTGAAAGAAACATGTGCCCCCAGGAAGTCGCAGGGATTTTTGAGACTCTGCCCTAACTCTCAATGAAATTATCGCCTCTAGGGCAAGCGCTATAAAAAAAAACCGTTTCCTAGTAAGCAGACATGTGGTCACAGCTAATTTTGGCTCCAGAAAATCGTTAAGAATATAAAACGCCCACAACATTGAGCATCAGGTAATAAAAACAGATACGATAATACCAAGTCTGGACGTCCAGGGTTGTAAAAAAAAGACGGTCATTTTGTGCAATATGAAACCATGAGACTCGGGGTTGAAATTCTTTACATGGTAGTGTCGCCAATGTCCCCTTGACTCGGAAAAACTTTGTTCTCGGGGCGATCCAGATAGGAAAGGAACGAACAGTTTACACCACTTTGCCATCACACGGGGCCAATTGGTTGCCAGGGGTAGTTATATATTTGTTTTTGAATTTTCTTACTGCTAAGATTAATTACGATTGCATGTCTTTCAAAAAAGTAATTTTCCCCTTATATTATTTTTTTTAACTATTGCAGCTTTTTTTTATAATAATTGTATTTCTTGTACAGTATTGAAATATGAAGACAATTTTTTTTTATTTATATCGTTTTAAAACAAAATCAATTTAAATGGATGTTAGGTCGTAATTGATTAAATTCTGAAAAACCAACATAACCTAATATTGGCAATATCTTGTTTACATTTCTTTAGTTAATTATTTTTTGTTCTTTCAAAATCAATTTAGGATGGGTTTTCTGTTTACAACATGAATTTAAAAAAAGGTAATTACCCTAAACTTATGTAATGATTTTAATAATTGTTCAAGAATTACTAATTTGTTAAATACTTAAAGAAACAGGAATTCAAGAACGGATTGTTTTTTTATTGACCGTTGGGAGTCCTTTGAATGGAAGGATGTTTTGAATAAAAAAAATGAGAAACACATTCCCTACACCCGACACAGCTATCCTTAATTACTTGACTCTTAATAGCTTCTTGCAGGTGCTAAATGAGGGGTGATTTGTTTACCTTTGACCAGGTGGCGCCGCAGAAATCTGTTTTGCATCTTCTTTGTGTCTCAGCAGGAAAAAAATATTAGACATTGGGTGTAAAAGTGTAGCAGCCATAGAGCTTAGAAGAAGATGGAGATGCAAAACAAAGTGAAGCCGTCAGAAAGTCGCCAAGCAAACCTTGTAAGGACAAACAAACCACTCACTCAATGATAGTTTATGCTGAAACGCTTCATTTTATTCCGTTTTAGGTTTTAGCACTAAATCTGAATTTGAAAGATGATAGTAATTTCCTCCAAAGGTAAGAAAAATGCGTTCTAATTATAGTTTGATTCCAGAGTCAAAAATCGCCAAGTCGATGTTGTAGGCCTCAAAAAACTCCACTGTAGAATAGCGCCAAATCCTTTTGCGAATCCCGGAAAAAAAAGCACAGGAAAAAAAAGCACAGGAAAAAAAAGCACGGAAAAAAAAGCACCGGAAAAAAAAAGCACGCGGAAAAAAAAGCACAGGAAAAAAAAGCACGTGGAAAAAAAAGCACAGGAAAAAAAAGCATAATTAGAATAAACTCATAATTATGAGATGCATTGTTTATTAACGTCATTAATGACGGTTTAGAAGGGTTGCGAATAGAAATTAGGATTGTGGCATGGCCGTACACAAGGGGGTGAAGTAATAATCGCGATGTAATAATGTATTAATTTTTTCTGTTAGAAAGTTATGATATCTGCGACCCAACTTTCATACTTTTGTCCGTCTGTCTATACGTTCGGACGGACATCTGTGTACCTAATGTCTGTCAGCGAATTTCCCATCATCAGACCAGAGACCCAATTTTCATACTTTTTGTCCACCTGTCTGTACTGTCTGTCGACAAATTCCCTATTGGATTAGCATTGAAATTTAATTTCAAAACATTTAAATCGCTGTTTGAATATAGTTTATGTTGGGATTTAAAAGTTTAAATTATAGCTGTGTGCGACTTTGTTTTTTTAATGTGTGCAAATCTTGTGTAGAAACAATTGTTGATGGCACTTACTATTACAAACCCTCTTGTTTCGAAACAGTAAATGTCACACAGACACACACCCAATGCGGAGGGGGGGGGGGAGTGCATGACACTTATTGATTGATCGCTGAGACCAACTGGGGTCACCTCGCTCCTTTGTCAGTACACTTGTCGCGTCGGTGCTCTACCGATTTCCCCCTAGGTAGTGAAAACCAGATAAGGTGCAGTCCCTCGCAATAGAAATGCAGCAAAGATGGCAAATTTTAAATAAAACAACCCATTAACAACTTTTAGTCGCCAAATAACCCATTTTCATTAAATTTATTTCCGAATTTGATTAATATTATTTATCGTTTGTTAAACTAATTTGGAGTTCGAAGAAAAATATTTAGTAAAAATGATGTTTTAAAAATAGAAGCGAAACTTTTCAGATTTTTTTCTGAAAAAAAAATTATACTCTTTTGCATCTTTCTTATTACATACATAAAAAATAATTAACCATAAAAAGAGTATACTAAAACATCTCTTCAAACTAATTTATATCACATAAATTAATTTCCTTTAATTCCTCTCTATTTAATATAAATAAAGTTTCTCGTACGATTGTTATATTAGAAGTGGCAATGTTGATTTAATTTCAATAAAATGGACTTCTTATGCACCTTAAATAAGCATTAAGGTTTTTTTTAATGATGGAAATGTTTGTAAAAAATTACTTAGCACTTATAATATTTTTTTCTTAAATTAAAATAATTAGATCAAATTATCACCCAACCAAATGTAATTCCAGGAAAACCAAAAATGAAAACCATAACGCTGTAATTATTACCATTCATGAAAATGGTGTCAAATATGCTCACTGAAGTTACTTCGAATTCGAATTTTTTTGCTGAAAATTTCAATGTCATTTCAATGCGCAGATTTTTTTTATATGTCAAACTTGTCTGTAGCATTTGTAGTTTGGGCTATGAAAGTGGGTGACGGACAGACAGATGGACATAGCCTTTTGCGTTATAAACTTAGTGTTGAAGCTATATTAATTGTAAAAGTTTACAGAAAATTAAACGTTTTGTTTACATATTAAAGACTGAATAATATCATTGCTAACATAAAGTGGGAGATTTATTTTCAATTTTACGCTTGCCTTACTTTGAAATGAATCGTTGAATTACAAAAAAAGGAATAAACATAATGCATGCAAAAAAAAGGTAAAAACAGATATAAGTTACTGGTTTCTTAGCATATGTATTGATGACGTTTGTCCACATATTTGGAAAGGATTATTCAGATCAAATGATGGCTAATCCTATTTTGTAGCTCTTTTTTATATAACGGTAATTAATACCATAATGAATTGTACTATTATATACTATAAGCTTTGTCATACCGAATTTCTATTAAAGGTGCTACCGGTAAGTTTAAAACTTGAAAATGGAATATTTTTAATTTTTAATGCCAAATAAACCAATATTCCGAAAAACTTATATTTTCTTTGTTAAAAAAAAATGCCTAAATCTATTACCGAGAAGTATACTTTATTCTACATCTTAAAGGTCAATGAAACTATTTTTTAAAAATGTAGAGAGGTTGGGGAGCCCAGTCGGTCAAGGTGTTCGCCTCGCATGTGGCAGGTCCCAGTTTCGGGACTGGGCAAATATAAACGGCCCGTACAACTACATGTCCGACGAAATATAACCGACTAGAGGTAGTGCACGTTAAATATGATTCAAAGTCCCTACGCTGCGTACAATGTCGCCCTTAACGTTTGCGTTGGGTGCCTACTCGGTGTAGGCTCGTAACTTGACCGTGGTTTTAATTTGCAACGCCCGTCGCCAATAGCCCTCTTGTAGCTCTAGTGCAACGATAATTCAAACTAACCTAACTTAAAAAAATACTATATTATAAAATATTATGAGCTCCAGAAAAAAGTTAAATACAAAATCTTTAATTCAAAAAAAAGGTGAAGGCATTATTGAGTGTAGCTAGAAGCAAAAACCGAATTCGAGTTCAGCATTAAAAAATATTATAGCAATATTTTGTTAGCTTCAACAAAAGTTATCTAAACTTATTTTTTGGCGTTCCCAGGACAAAAAGATTATACTTCGTTTGCCCACAAAAACAAGCTGAAAAAAATGTAATTAAAAATGTATGAATTATTTAACAAAACAAGTTCACCAGTAATTATCGATAGATTTAAAAATATTAACCTATTCAAGATTACTTTTGAGCGCATAACTTAAACCCATACTAATTGAAACTTTGAAAAATCATATAATGTGTAGAAATCATGATTTTATGCACGGATTTGTGCATTCTTTTTTATTATTAAATAATTAACTTGAGCAGTAATTCAGTTATATATAGTTTTCCCCTGAAATTCATATATTTCCTTCATTGATAAATTGCTTTACTTTTAACTTTTATTTAAACTGGTTAATTAATCCAGATTTTTAAAAATGGCTGACTTCAAACAATGTGCTCTTGTGAACGCAAATACATTACTTAAAAAAAATATATCGTCAACTACACTAATTATTTGGTCAGTCAATGTCAAAGTACACATGATACAGGCAAGTGATGCTGCATACAAACCAAAATGTGCAATCACTTATTTGGGGTAACCAGTTAGAAGGACTGAAAGCTTAATTGGTTTTTACCTGCAGGCGTATCAGTCGGACACCGGCCGGTGCCACCGACAAAGGCACGAGCGGGTGTCCCCAGGTCTCAGCGATCGCGAAGGGCGATCAATCATAATGAGTGTCAAGCAGTATCCCACCCTCCCTGCAATGGGACTGCGACACGACAGAAAAAGCCGGATTTGTTAAGTTTTTGAATAAGCTTGTAATAGTAAGTGCCATCAACAATTGTTTCTACACAAGATTTGCACACATTAAAAAAACAAAGTCGCACACAGCTATCCAGCTATAATTTAAACTTTTAAATCCCAACATAAACTATATTCAAACAGCGATTTAAATGTTTTGAAATTAAATTTCAATGCTAATCCAATAGGGAATTTGTCGACAGACAGTACAGACAGGTGGACAAAAAGTATGAAAATTGGGTCTCTGATGGGAAATTCGCTGACAGACACTAGGTACACAGATGTCCTTCCGGACGTATAGACAGACGTACAAAAGTATGAAAGTTGGGTCGCAGACATCATAACTTTCTAACAGAAAAAATTAATACATTATTACATCTCGAATAATACTTCACCCCCTTGTGTACGGCCATGCCACAATCCTAATCCTAATTTCTATTCGCAACCCTTCTAAACCGTCATTAACGACGTTAATAAACAATGCAACTCGATAATTATGAGTTTATTGTAATTATGCTTTTTTTTCCTGTGCTTTTTTTTCCCACGTGCTTTTTTTTCCTGTGCTTTTTTTTCCGTGTGCTTTTTTTTCCTGTGCTTTTTTTTCCGTGCTTTTTTTTCCTGTGCTTTTTTTTCCTGTGCTTTTTTTTCCGGTTACCTCCTTTTGCCGAGAGTGTTTGTTTGGGCTTACTACAATGTGATGAATGGCTTCACTTGGCAAACTAGTTTTTGTATTGGTTTTTACCTGGTAGCATCTCCATCTTCTTCTTAACTCTAGGGTAGCAGCACATGAACGGTCTGAACAAAGAAACTGTAAACAAAATGATCCACTGAAACTGCAGGTGGCACGGAGTAACACCATGACACGTGTATGAGAGTGAAAGGTCAAACGGTTTGGAAGAGAGAGAGAGATTTCTGTCCATGGTAAGGATTCTGTAGCATTAGGATGTAAAGGAAAAGAACACAACTTTCTTTCACCCCTGTTATACTCAAGAAAAGTTTTTTTTTTTTCATTTTCATGCTCTACATAAGGCTGTATAATATAGTATATTTTAAGATTTTTTAATACTTACAACTTCAATTACTAGCGATCCGATTGAATTGAATCTCCAACTATGTTTTAAAGAAATCGGGCTATTTGTTTTTGTTTATTGTTGGAGGAATTTTTGTTTTACTGAAATTACAAACAATTCAGTAAGAGGAGAAAAAGGGGAGAGTGGATTTGAATCTAATATCAAGTAAAAACATTTTTCCTTGTTTTTATTTGTGTATAAAGGTTAAATGCTAAAGTGAGAGATAAAAATCTTGTTTCTAGACGTGTGTGAGTGTTGCTTTAAGAAATAATAATAATCTTTTAGTTGCTATCAAAAAATGTTTTTTTGTGTTAAACTATCGAAAACTTGTATTTCATTACCAAAATAGAATTAAATTTATTCAAGTTCAATGGGTCGTTTGCTGTCGTTGCTATACACTGATGTTTTCAGTCAGGGTTACTGCTGGGGAGATGACTCAGTGAGCATTTCCAAGGGAGTTCCAGCACTCCCTGCTTTCTAGAACATTCCATCAGCTTAGACCAATTATTTAGCATTTCGGGCTGTCAGCCATGAAAGTTTTCGTGATGGTTGCCCATTAGCCCATGAAATGAGGACTAAAATTGTCGGTAGACAATCTAAGGCAGGGGTTCCCAACCTTTTTGCACCTGCTTACCACTTGACTTTTTGAGAAATTTCGGAGTACCACCAAACCAAAATATTTTATTGAACGTTTAATATTTACCATTCTAAAATTTTTCAAAGGCTCTTTGAATTAAATTCCTGAGAAAACTACATACTTAATGGTTAGATATTTGTTTATTTATACGGTTAATAAAGAAGAAATAAAAAGATTAAAATGGTATTAATTCACAGTTTTATTTATTATGAATATTTCTAAAATCATGCCAATAAAAAATATAATATCAAAACACAAGAAGAGAGATTGATGACTGACATTTTTTATATTTGCCTACTTTTAAATAAACTCGCAAAGTAACTAAAAAGCTTTACCAGTACTCTTAAAAACTTTTTTGCATCAGCTGCAATGACACAGGAGTCTTATGCATTTGATAAATCTTTTTTCACTTATCTTATCATTTTTAATCAATGCGTATTTCAGGAAAAAAATTGAGCTTGAGAGACGACGTAAGTGAGATTCGATAAAAATAATATTATTTCGAAAATTGCGGCCATTTTGCAAATAAGTCGGTTACGGTTCGTTCTGTGAAAGTGGGCGACAGACAGACGGATGGACTGAACGATTATAAAATCTTCCACTTTTTACGTTATAAACGTAGTGTAGAAGCTAATAACTAGTCAATAGAAAGAAAAATATCAAGCTTCAAAATAATTTTTTTAATGATTGAGTAAATGAATTTTTTTGGGGTGAAATTGGATTCAAATTTTTATGTAGTTTATTTTATGGACAAATATGCGAAATGCAAAAGTTATACAAGACATTGAAGCTAAAAAAGACAAAATTAGTTAATAAATTAAATTTGTTAATTTTCTAAAAACTTACTCTGATTATTTTATTGCCAAACATGTAAAACATAAAGATAATAGTTTAACATACAATGGGAAATCTTTTTTTTAAGAGGGAAACATTTTACCCTAATTTTTTCTCAAAATAATAATAATAAATAATTTTTTAATTATTTTTTAAACTTTTCTCAGAAACGAAACTTACTTTTTGGTGTCAATTGATAGAAATTTGGATGTAGATCTTTTTCGTTGCAGTTGTCTTTAATGTTAAGTTGATAGTTTTACAGCGAAATGCAAAAAAGTGAATAATTGTCAAAAGTTGTGTTTTTCAATTATTTTGCTCTTCCTCTCAAAGAGATACATTTGATGTCGATTGCTGTAACATATTATGCAGTATATTTCTCCTTGAATGTCTGATAGTTTCACTGTAAAACTTGGCAAATACAAAGGGGTAATTTTTTTTAAATGTAACTTTTCCATCGAAAGCTACTTTTTCCAACCATAACGCAATAATTACCTAACCAGCAGCAGGTCACAATCATTCTAAAACTATCAATTTGTCAATCAACCGATCAACCCAATTTAGTCAATCTAGGTGGGACCCAAGCAACATCCTTTTTACTCTTACCAAGCAGGATCCGCCAATAATTAACGTTTCTGAGAAAGAATTAGAGAGAGAGGGGGATATATGGACAAGTAGCTTTTGTCGGTCAGTGGTCTTTGGTCAATTGAAAAGCGTTCCCATGTAATAAGAAGCTTGATGCTTGGGGCACTTTGTGGTCCCTGGCGCCAAATAGATTGAGAATCGCAATTCGTGGGTGGGCAGTGTCTGGACCCAGGCTGGTTTATTTTTTTGATCCATGATAAACATATGTTTTGAAGTTATGCATTTGTTTAAATTCATTTTTCTTAGAAAAAAATGTTAGTAAAAAAGAAATATTCACATGGATGTATGTGATGTTCAATGAATAGCAATGAAAATTATCCTTTCTTTTTCGGCAGCCGCGGTAGCTGGCCGGGGAAACCGTGGTAAATATTTCACTTATTTGTAAACATTTAAAAATTGCGAAACCAAAAAAGGGCTTTAAAATGTTTTTATCAAATGTATTTTATATCTTAAAATAGTTAGTTTAGGAACGAGTGTGAAAAGCAATACTTTTTTAAAACGAGTGAATTTAATTTTACGGGCGAGTGAAATAATGTCCCGTGTTAACACTATTTTAAAACTTTAGGGTCAAGTGGGGTAAATGTGATAGGGTTTCTGCATTTTTCATTAAAAAAATTAGTTCTCTGCTTCAAGTAAATTCCAAATCCTAAAATTGGTAGTGAATTATTATAAGAAACATATTTATCTAGGAAAATATGTATATGTTTGAATTCCAAATTTAAGTGAATAAAATTTGCATTTCACAATACATTGCTGTTTTAACACACTTACCCCACATAGGGGTAAGTGTGATTTTGATGTGGGTAAGTGTGATTTCAGTTGTAATAAGTGTTTTCAAGCCATATAAATTACCTAGCATACATTTTTCTTAACAATTTAATATAAACATAAATTTATTAAGCATTTTACTTCTTATTAGAAATATACGGATAAGAAAAATAAAAAAATATTGCGAATGAGTTTTTGATTCTTGTTGTGATATAATAAACTAAAGTCAGCATGTAAAAGAAACACAAAATTTTAAAGTCAAAATACCTATGGTGCTATTCAATTTTTATTATTAGTTAGACTGCTTTTTTTTACTAAATGTAATTTTCAAAATCTTGCGAAAAATACAGACGTTCTCTTTGGTCCATATTTGGACAAAACAATATCGTCCTCATCAATTATACACACGTCATCTACATTTGGCCATGAAAATGTCTTTGTTATGCTATCATATTTAAGAAATTTTACAGTAATCCCTTCTCGATTCACCTCATTTTCAGACTGAACTTGTCCCAAAAAGTGCTTTACCGTGCCATATAAAATGCCATTTCCTATTATTCATGTTTTTATAGTAGTTTATAATTTTATAATTTACTAATAATAATATAATTTCTTTTATATTTATGTATGTTTTGCACAAGGTAAATGGGATGTTTTGGTTTATAACACTTACCCCATGTCACTTATCACAGTTACCCACAACTGATATTTTGAGGGGTAACTGTGATTGTACTTCCATACTTCACAACATGTGAAATAATAAACTAAAACGGTTTTATATCTTTACCTTTATCCTATTTACTAACAGAGAAAGAAAAAACAACATGATTTTTATAAAAAATATGACACTTATGGGATTTGGAAGAAAACCTTTCGTTTGAAAAAAAGAAGAGAGTTGCACTTAAATTCAAAAGCTCAAAACTATCTTTAAACTTTTATTTAATGTCAATATTTCTATTTAGTTTAAGTATAAGTGGTCTAATGTTATATTTTGAAAACTTTCAGATTTTTAGAATGATTACCAAAGCTACAAGAGCTGTGTATCATACTTACCCCCTATCACATTTACCCCACTTGACCCTATATATTTATAATTAAATAACGTTATTTTATTTTCTATTTTGTTTTAAATTGATGTTATGATGATTCCCATACCTGGGTGAAAATGGGATAACATAGCAAAGCACTTCTTTTGCAAATACATGTAGATTATTAATGTTCTGCATGATTGAGATATTTTTAAAAAGTTAAGAATTATTCAAAATCCTTTTTTAGAGAATAAATAACGCTAAACTTTTTTTCTGAAAATTCGTCAAACCCTAAAGATCGCGGTGAGTCAGAATTTACAGCTCAGCGCAACAAACTAAAAACATGCACTGGATGTAAAATATATTACTAAACTCGAAATATTTCCAAAAAATTAAAGAAGTTTCATGTTATTGTAATTTTAAGAATACCTTTGACTTCCCCATTATACAAAAATGCATTAACGATTATATATCTATGCAGTAATGTTTCGTTAGTATAGTGTGGCAATTAATGTAATCAAATTTTACATCAGCACAGCATAAAAAATTAAAAACTGGATTTCGATGTAAATTTGGATTTATCAGAGAAATTCAAAAGGCAGACAAGTTCTAAATATGGCAAGTATTATGTATGTTGACTCCCCCAGAATAAGAAGGTGAAAAAATTCAATTCCGTGCAGTTTTGTTCATTAATTTGAAATGGGATTTTACAAATACATAAATTGATGAATATTTATTTCTGAAGTGAGAGTTTGAACTCTTAGGGCAGGGTAGAATTCTGTGACATTATGTCTGAGCCCAGTTTTCCCCTCCTTCTCAAAACATCTTATATCCCATCCCATTTCGTAGATTCCCTCTGGCGTACCGCCCACTTTCTAAAGTGTAACATCTCGTTATCGCCCTCTGGCTTTTATCCGTTATTTAATTTCGTAATATTTTATGTTTGAAGTACACACATAGAATCTGAAGTTCGCTATATCGATGATTGTATTTCATGGCTAGAAAGAATAGAATAGTGACATTTAGTAAAAAGAACCTAATACATAGTAGAAAGAATAGTGGAATATAGCTTTGGAAACACCCTTGCCCGGGACTTCTTAACATTTATTTTATTAATTTTTTTTAATCTTTAATTTAATTTGATGTTCTCGAAAGAAAGTAAACGTTTTCGGTTGTCAGTTGTGAATTTAATTTAAAAGTTAACCAAGTTGCTTCTTAAAGATAGCAAAAAAGTACCAAAGTTAACTGCTTATTGATAATCTCTATTGATTTAAAATCAACTATTTTGGAGAAACAATTATTCCAAGCATACAATCATAAAATAATATAAACATAGAATCGTAGGATTACTGTACTTTTCCACATTTATTGCATTTATTTTATAGTACATTAGTTTACCTGATGTTTTTTTAATAAATTGTAATAAAGTCACCCCAAAAGTTTTCATTTTAGCAGAGCTTGAATTCATAGCGTATAAAAATATGTATTTTTGCCTACTTTCTATTTTTTTTATTAAATTATAAAAAAAATGGAAAGTAGGCATTGACATACTTTAGATGTTCGTCCGTACCTCCTTCCAAAATCGGCGTTATCCACTGTATCTCAATCTTTTTGTTAGAAAGGTATGAAGTCTAACCTTAATACTTTTTGTCCGTGTCTGCCTGTACTTCCGGAAGTACATCTGTCTGCCTTTCTGTTGACGAACTAACTATTTAATTAGCGAAGAACTAATTATTTAATTAAAAGAAACATGTCATCCGGTTATTATTCATTATATTAATATTGTTATAAAATAGTGCAACCATCTTTAAAACATTTTGGAGAATTTTAAAATTTCAAAAATTAACTAGCCTGGCAGGCGCATTGTTGTTTCTGAATGTTTCGTTGGCGTTTTTTTACCTTCGAGGTTGCTTAACTTATCCATTAAAAGTAAAAGGAAATTTTGAAAAAAAAAAAAAAGCAAAAAAGGTTGCTATAGCCTAGAGTTTTCACTATTTAACATCAAATCTTATTTTGCCAATCGCATCCCTATCTATACTTGAATAGTAAATTGCTTGCTATTTTAGATAAAATAAATAAAATACTTTGGTGATTGAACCTGCACTATTTTCATAGACACTTTGGGCGAAGTCCTTCGCCGTTGTAATACGTACTCTGTAGAAGTTGTTTCTGAATGTTTCGTTGGCGTTTTTTTACCTTCGAGGTTGCTTAACTTATCCATTAAAAGTAAAAGGAAATTTTGAAAAAAAAAGCAAAAAAAGGTTGCTATAGCCTAGAGTTTTCACTATTTAACATCAAATCTTATTTTGCCAATCGCATCCCTATCTATACTTGAATAGTAAATTGCTTGCTATTTTAGATAAAATAAATAAAATATTTTGGTGATTGAACCTGCACTATTTTCATAGACACTTTGGGCGAAGTCCTTCGCCGTTGCAATACGTACTCTGTAGAAGTTGTTTTCGTTCTTTTATATTTAACATCTTGCAAAGAAAAGCCAGAGGGTTCATGCTGAGAGTTTTTTTTAATATGTTTTTCCAATACTAATATTTTATAATTAATTATCTAATAATAACATCTAATAAAAAGTCATTTCAGTGTATCGTCTTTAAATAAAACTTTGCTGATTACAAAAAAAGACTGAGTTAAAATTCAACAAGTTTAGAAAAAAGTAGGTAAGATGGAAACAGGGCGACACTTTGGGCGAAGGAATTGAAGAAATTAGTGCTAAATTCAAGATTATTTGAGGAAAAAAGTTTTGAACATCTAAACGTAGCACCATCAAAATCAAACGAATATAATTTAGAAAATGAGTTTAAAGCAACTAATATATCAAAGTAATGAAGTTCCAAAAATTCAAAAAACGATAAACAATTTGCAATATGACGCCGATAAGAATTTACATCAATATATTGATTATTCTCATCGCTTTTATTATGTACAATATTAAATTGTGAAGCAAATGCAGATTTATCCTATCAGCAAGTCACTATTTCTTTATAGCTTTGTGTGTCTCTCTCTCTCGTGTGACGTTACTTCAGCAAAATCTTCAAAATTACTTTCGTTTGTATGTAGCACGCATAGTCATTCCTTACAGCAAAAGAAACTGACGAATTTGTTGTGTTGTTGAAATTTTCTCGTATCGTAGTAAGTAGGTGCAAATACACAAAATTTAAAGTTTCAGGCAATGAAAAAAATCTCCTCTTTGCTGTGATTAGTTCTGATTCCAACAAAACATGAGAAGAAAAAAACAGAGGACACCCACATTGTGCTTCAGGGTGGAAAACTGCAAGGACCCGAAATCCAAGATTCCAAGAAAAAAGAAGCAATTAAGATAAGGGACGGCGAAAACGTCTTCATTTGGGGACACCATGGGGGTCCAATCTTTTGAGGTTGTGCAAAAGAGGAAATTGTGGGAGTGGAGAGTTCTTTTCTGCAATGTGTTTATATATTTTTTTTCTCCCCCTATACGTGAGTCCTATCATGGAAGTCCCATCGGAAGAATTACTTTCCCCAAAAGTCTTTGAGATGACTTTTTGGTGTTGATTCAGGGTTATAAACGGGGGCAAAGGTCAAGAGAAAAATAGTACCATAAGCCACAGCTGCTCTAACCGTGCATGGGTCCAATTAAGGATTTCCTGGAAAAAACTAAGTAGTATTTCTGTTACTGTCCTGCTTCCTGTCCAGTCTTGATGACAGAATGTATCCTATTTCGGATTTATAGCTCCCATAAATCCAGTAAAGGTAAAGACAGACACCATTGGAAACGGCCTTTCTTATTTACAAATAATAAACATCATCCGTGTAAAATGTACATTAGTTAGAAACGTAGGGCGAGAAAATTTTTGTCTGTGAACCTCTCAGTTTTAAACAAAAAAATACAACGGTAAATTAAAATAGTTTATACACAACCTCTTTTGTCTAAGCAAATTATAAAAAAACACAATATTTATTGTATTGCTGTGATGTGGAACACACAAAAAAGTATAACATCGCAGAAACTCGGTATAGATTGATTATATAATTGTTAATTGCTTAAATTTTAAATGGACGAGAATAGATAGAGCATTTCTATTTTTTCTGGATCAGGAACAGGTTCTAAATAACTTATTGATCTAATACTGTCCGCTACAATTCTTTGTTTGAAATAATGTTTTGGCCTTGGTCCACACCCTTTTCAGACAACATATTTTGCCAAAGAAAAGTGACTTCATAACTGTTGCAGCTATCCCAAACACTCCCTTTTGATGGCAACTAGGGGCGAAGTCGCTGGAATTAGTAAACAAGACATAAATTTCATCGACTTCAAACTTTCAAAGAGATCTTCAAGTTGATCTATTAACTTTATTGCAAAGATTGGTTCTTTTTTAGGAACGGAGTGAATCTCATAGGCTCAAAGTATATCTTATAAAAATTACTTGAAAATATATTTTAGGTTTAAAATATATAAAATTTCGAAATTTTACCTGACAGAGTATAGAAAAAAATTTGGGGTTCTAATTAATATTTAAAAAACAGAGGAGAGAATCTCTTAAAAATCGTCTGAGCATTATATCATAGGAGCTGGATAAAGACTATTTCCCCTTTGCCGATAAAATAGATTTTGCAAATTTTAATAAACATTAATGCGTATTTTACTAATATCCTTACTTACAATCTTCATTATCACATACATATAGAGATAGAAAATAAACCACATTCAAAGGTCTTTTCCACAAGTTCACACAGGTCTGGCCGACTACTTTATGGGTATATTTACGTGCAGATGGCTTTTTGGAAATTCGAGTTTCAGTCGGCAGTTAGTCTCTTTAAAAAGAAAATACCCCTCCATGCCCAAGGATCTTTTTTGTCTCTCTCGACAGATAAAATATAACACATTTTCACGGTTTACAAATTAATGAGTAACATCAAAATATTACCGACTTAACTTATTCAAAACTAAATGTAAACTAACCAAATAATTAAACCAGCATATCTTTAAAAAAGAACTCAGACATTCAAAGCGGAGGATCGAAAAATGCATGTTTACTTGAAACAACATCAGGTTATAAGCTTTTAAAAAAACATTCGGCTTTTTTTTCTTTAATCCAATTACTGTGCCTAGGTAATAAGGAGTTTTAGGAGTAAGGATGTTTATTAAAATTTTCAAAATCTATTTTTCGGCAAAGGTGAAATAGTCTTTATCCAGCTCCTATGATATAATGCTCAGACGATATTTAAGGTGTGCAATAAGGAGTTTTTTAATGAAGAGTTACCGTAAAACAAGATTAAGAAACCCAAGAGACCTACAGAATTATTTATCTTTAAAATAGTTCATCTTATCCCACATCCTACTTAATGTAAAGACGACAGTACGTCTAATGAGTATTAGTTAGAATAAGCAACATTTTGAATTAACAGTGCTTTAACTAAAGCAGTTTAAATCTTTGAACGAATTGCCTCATTTGTATTTTAAATTAAGGTCCAGACTGCAATAGCATTTGCTGAGAAACAACTTTAGACTTCACCAATTTGCGCTTCATTAAAGAAAATCACCTTTCATTAATGTCAGTTAATCTAAAAATGGATTGATAAAACCAGGTTGTCACGGCTCCTTTGTGATTTGTAGTCGGGTCCTACCTTTCATTGGCCAAGTACATGTAGAGGAGGGCGATTGTAAATATATACCTGCTTGCCTGCTCCCCCATTAGTTCTAAAGTACTTTTTTATTTAGTTTAGTAACCTGTTTCTGGGAGGAGACTAGGTTCCAATGAAGGGGAGGAATCTAAACACTGATAAAAAATGCTTCTTAGTTATTGATTCCCTCATTGCATATTTTACCTTTTTTGCTTACTTTTTTAAACTATCATCTTGTCAGTACCACTAGCCAACAATATAAGTTTTAGAATACAAAAAGAGATAAAGGAAAATCGTATTTTATTATAGTTAGAAATTGTAAGTGACCAGAAGAAAAAAAAGGAAAAGAAAGCCCTCATGAAGAAAAATATCCTGCTTTTTGGTTTTGATGCCAAATGTAGGAATCGCCAAACGCGCCTTAATTAAGAAATGAGCCTTTTGTTTTTCCGCTTGATTCAGTTTCTTGATTTTAAAAATAGTTACCTCCTGGGTTCTTCTATATTACATTTAATTAAAAATACAATAATTAAATAATTTTAAATATAAATTTGAAAGTAGTAAGCGATTTAAATAGTACAGATATAAACTTATAGTTTTAAGAAACAAAACAATGTTTAATACGGTCAAATTATTCCGTAAGAGCGATTCGTATTCGATGTTTACCATTTTTTGTTCTTGCAGTATTATGCAGACATTTGCCCGAGCAGACATTTTAATAGATTTAAAGAGGCATTAAATAAAATGGAAAGTCGCATACTCTTGCGAGAGCATTGCAGCGGAAAAGAAATGGGAATAATAATTTTTTTTTTGTAAAAAGTTTTCTTTACAATTGTCTGGGGACATTTTCTTGCATTGATAGAAAAAATGCAGCAGAGTATGTGAAACTAAAACACCGAAGTATCAAAAATATTAAAAAAAAAAAAAAGATCAAATTTATCAGATTTAAAATTCAAGTGAACTAGCGATATATCCCCAATACCTGTCGCCTCTCTACTAGGGAAAATTGTCCTGGATAGATAAAAGTTACTGACAAACATATTGCTGATGAAAGTTATAAAATAACAATCGACAAACAACTATTAGATATTGGTTAGATTGATCCAAATATATCAATCACTAAATCATGAGACTTCGATTTGTATACATGGTAAAAGTTCAGCACATAATAGATTTATTCGTCAGAAAACGGAACTTTTCTAAATCCTAAAAAGGAAAAATAGAAATATGAAGCCATAAACAGCGCCAACTTGGAACTCCTGGCATCCAAAGTCATCAGTGCGAGATGTGGGGAAAGATCAGTGGTTCTGGGCAGGGCAGTGAAATATCCTCAACGTTTGGAAAATGGAAATTCGGAGAAGCCTCAGTCTTTGACGGTGCCGTGCTCAGAGCGGACACTTAGATTTTGCGGACACTCGTTTTGGTGCATTTTGGTGCTCTGAGCGGACACTATTTTGAAATAAGCGTGTCGTAAGAAGACTTAGCACTTCTAACGCATAACAAGGGGAAGCAACTGTGGAACTCATTCGGAAATGTCAGACCAAGTGAAGATTTTTTTACTTATATGGGCTAAGGGAGTACCTAACCAAAGTAGCCTCTAGTTACATCTTTACGGTGTATATAGAAAACCTTATAGTAAAATGATATTTTAAGTACCATCGAATGGGGTAACTTGTCCCAAGAAATAAAACTCTAGTACTGACTTTCTTCTTAAATATTTTTCTACTGATAGGTCAAGGTATAAGTAGGTCTTTTACGATCCGAAAACAAACAGACAGACACACAGACTCTTTCTTTTATTATTATAGATATTATTTTTAATGAATAAATATTTTTTTAAATCAATAAAAATAGCCGGACACGTGATCCAATCAAAAACGGCTTCCAATTCATTCCCTCAATTCTTAATGCATAAAAAAGTTTATCTTGGTATAGCTTTTTATCTAATACAACACATTTGACATAATCTAAAAAATCAGAACTATTTTATAATGTTTACAGAGGTAGTTTCACTTTTAAAAAAATTAAAATTTAAAAAATTAAAGTTAAATATAACAAAATTCTTACCGTGAAACTAGGAATTGAACTATTTAATTATATTCAATCACCCAGACCCACACATTTGACACAAGACGACAAGTTTTTTCCTACTGATTCTAAAGCAATCCTTTAGTTATTTTGGCTTCGAGTCTAATTTGGTGAGAAAAACCCTTTAAAAACCCTTGACCCTTTTTAAAGATTATTTTTCAAATATGTTTATAAATAAAAGAGGTAAATCTACGTGGTATATCAAATAATATATCAAGGGAATGCAACTTAGGTCTCGACTCTCGGTAACTTACGTTGACCTGCCTTTTTGGCGATTTTCGACTTGACTATTTTCGAGCAACCCTTTAAATTGTCTGCCTGCTTTGTTGCATGTGGTGAGAAGCAGAAGCCAGAAAGTATTCTATTGCTATTATTTCATCCTTGCTATATTTTCCTTTAGTATTAGTAGGTTGGCTTGCCATTGGAATTGAAGGCTGTAGCTGCTCTACGCGTTTTAACTCTAGACTTTTTTTTTAAATCACATTTTTTCTTTACAACTTCCTTAATGGCTTTTTATTTAACACAACGTACCTAAGTACAGTATTTCCATTATTTTCAAAAGCAGAGTATGTATTAAAGTGTTAAATCCTATTTCTGTATGTATGAATATGATTCTATTTTTTAAAAAAATGGAGGATAATATAAAATTAAAAAGTCATTTTATTTAGTGTGTTTGAAAGATGTCGATGAAATTAACAATAAAATAGAACACTGACTAATGAAGCTCAAAAAATTTCAATCTTTAAATATACTCATTTATTATTAATTGAAGAGCTTAGTGGAAGAATGTGCTAAGTGACATTTTTGAAAAAAATTGAGGTTTTTTTTTATCAGTGCTTAAAGCTTATTTTCTCGTTTTAACTTTTTGTCACGTTCTTTCACTAAGCTCTTCAATTATTTTATGATATTTGTTTGAATAGGTTTTCAGAATTTTAAATAGCGTCATTGTCTCATTGATGCTCATGTTTCAATTGTTTCAGTGAATTACCCAGCCCACCGAGTTCTACCAGAATCAGCACCAGGTAACCAGTAATTCTCAGATATATTATCGAATGTAACTTTTTAAAAGAATAAATGATTGAATTAAGTAGAATAAGTAAATTTTTCAGACACATAATAACTAAATTATTTTTACTAAGTTGATACGAATATTTTAAAGGTGGTAAACTTTTCCAAGAAATGATTTAGCTTGTAAACTGATAGCTTACACTGTTAAAACTGCAAGTAACCATTCTGGCACCCCTAAGGGTCTCTCTGACGTCATTCCCCACAAGGGGTGCCAATTATCACCTTCAGTTTTAACAGTGTAGTTAAAAAAAAATACAAAATAGAAAAATATTCCTCGTTGAATCCGAGACTTGCTCGTAACAAGCGATTTCATTTAAATAAACCTAACATTGAACCAACCAAATATTTTCTAATGTAAATATAGCGAGTTCAACTGTAATACAATTGATACCAATATTATGAAAATATAAATAATGAATCTTATCTTGCTATAGGCATTCCCGAATCTCTTCGGGATAGCCGCCTGTTAGCCAACGACGGCCGCCAACGCTTTGTAAGGGGTGTCTTCCCCGTGACTAGAATCCCCATCCTTAGAACCCAGGTGTTCGGAACTGAACAATAGCACAGCGATGGGGTGGAAAAGGGGTTGTATATGTGATGATGTTAGTGTCTATTTTGTTATTCCTAAAGGAATTGCACGTAATTGTAGGGAGGATTTTCACTACATGGTCCCTCAAGAGATGACCAGGTGTTATGCCTTGTTTAGAAAAGGAACCCAACTCTGAAGTAGGCGTGTCGGAAGGGGACACTACAATGGGGGGAAGCTTTGGAATGTTCATTTGGAAATGTTATACCAAAATGCGTCCATCTTTGGTCACTGAAATGCACTAGCATTTTTGTATTTATTAAAATAAAAAAAGTTCAATTTTTAAGTTTAAGTTATTTTTTAGCCTATTAAGGAAGACTTTGTGACGAACTTAACACCTTCATTTCCGTATAAAAATGTTAACTTTAAGTTTAAGATCCGGGTTTCATGTAACTTAATTTGTTCGATACTTAATTTGTTCGATACTTAATTTGTTCTATATTAATTATTCAGGACACACACACACACAATGGTCTTCATTTGTCTTATACATTTTGTTTAGGTTGATAAGCAGAAAACTCATTTTCGCGTGGCAAATTTTCTTGCCAATCGTCGTTAATGAGTTAAAGGTAAAGAAGTTAAGGCTAAAAAATGTATTAAAATATTTTTGCTTTACTTATTAGAGTGAAACATTTTTGGTTTCTCGCATAATTACCTACAAATAAATTTACTGCCACAAATAAATTGCTCCAGAGAAGTTCTCTCCTCCTAAAAGACGATGTATATAGAGAACTGAACTATGAAATTCTCCTAGGTACAGAAAAACTATTCATTTTACTACAAATTAAAATTCTTCTAAATGAAGTATTGTAATAGTCCGCACAGTGGGTCAAAAGTCGTAAAACGTGGCCAAAAGTCAAAAAAAAAACTTGAATAAACATTTGATATTTATTTGGTACACCTGCAGACGATATTTCAACGGATTGAAAACCGTTAATATTCTTTTTGCTTGATTATTATATTTACCGTACTACGCGCTCTAAGTAGCAAAACAAAGGATGATCATTTCAAATGTGAAGTTTTTATCGTATTTTTAATATTTCATTTAAAATTAAATTCATTATTTCCCCGTCATAATTCAATAGTTTAACTGTAGACGTTTGGGTTAAATAAAAAAAATCCCCCCTATCCCCCGCTAAAATATGTTCTATGATAAGTTTAGAACCTATATAAATGGTTTCAAGTGAAATCTCGTCGTAAGAAAGAAAACTAATAATTTAAATTAATGCGTAAATCGTAAACGTACATATAGTACTAATATTTAGTTGTAAACATGGTAGTTGCGAGGGCAATTGCACCTCTACCCCGGATTTGGAAGTTGTAAGAAAAATACGTACGTATATATAATATACGTTGTAAGAAAATTAATAATGAAATAGTAGAACGGTTTAAAAAATTATTTCGCGGATTATTTCGCTTTCGATTTGATTGTAAAGGTACATAGATGATTCTAATATGTAAAAAGAAACAAAAAGTAAAGAAAACTATATCTGGCGAAAAATCAATCGCCTACAAGCGGCAACCTTAAATCCGGCCCTGATTTTAAATGGAGTTGAGCATAAGAAAGAAAGCGCTCTCATGTTGTTTATTGTTTGGATAATTACTTCACTTGGCTGCTATTCCAAATCATTAAAAACGCGCAATTTTTTTTTTGAGTTTTTGATCATAAATAAAAAAAATAATTTGAACATGACTTATTTTCACTAAATATATTCTATACATAATGTCTGAAACATACCCTAAATAATAGTAATAGTAAAGTATAGTAATAAAAAGTAAAAATAGTAAGTCCGTAACAAAGAATTTAAAATATGCAGAATAATATCAACCGAATATTTAATAATGAATATATATTTTACTTATTTTGACTCAATTTTGTTCTTAAAATAGTTCATAAAACATAATCTAATACTTCATAGTTCGTTTAAAATCCGTCAAATACTTTTGGCCATCTTTTGCGACTTTTGCCCCACTGTGCTCCGTCTCAAATCAAACTCAGTACTAAATCAAACTTAGTACTATCCGTCCGATTAAAAAAAAATATTCTGTATTACAAAGGTATGACATCAGCGACCTTCACTTTTTTCTCTTTGAGTGCCAGTGGCTTAGTGATAGTGCTTTGCATTGCCATGACACAGGTCCGGGATCGAATCCCGGATTGGGCGAGGTTGACCCATCCTTTCATCCCCTGAGTGAGTCGATAAAATGGGTACCAAGCATGCTTGGGAACTAAACACTGGGGGTTCCGCGTGAGGCTGACCACCTTACCGGGACATATGCCTAGCACCCCAGATCCCTAGGTCACGAAAGCTGAAATGGGCACGGCAGGCCTTGGCCTAGTAATGGGCTGCTGCGCCGAGGAGTTTAGTTTATTCTTTTTATCTGTCAACAGTCTGACACAGTTAAATCACATTGACATTTATTTATTATTTATTAAAATCGCTGTTTCCACGTCAGCAATCGCATGGAAACTATATTTAAATTGAATACATGAAGAAAAATTTATTTTCGTCATTAAATCAGTTCGGAATTACGTAACAACGTCCAGCAGTATGTGATTCTGTATGTTTCATTATTTGTCTATTAAGAAAGGGGCACACAGCGTTCCATTTTTTGCATAAAAAGCTGGTTAGTTTTGATTTACGTTTAAGCGTGTATAACTGTATAAATGCTTCAAAATAACAAATTATCATTGTGATAATTTATTTTGGCGGTTTTTGTTGTCCTAAAGTAATTTGAAATTTTTTTCAGTAAATAGGAAATTCGGAAAATTCTATTGTGAGAATGATTGATAACGGTCATTGCCACACCCCGAAACCCTTTTGAAGAAGTTTAGAAGTTACCATACTATTCAAAGTGTCAACCTCTTTGAGGGGGGACTAGTTACTATTTATCACTATCCATTTAGACCTGCCTGCTTTACAACCGAATCAAAGGCTTGACATGATAACATGTACACAAAAGAGTTGGATAAATAAAAGAAGCAAAGGTGTCTCATATGGCGACAGGCATCTAGGTCTGTCTGGGTTTCAAAATGGTAACGTTGGAAAATATATAAAATTCCTATACGCAATTAAAACATGAATTGAAAGTAATTGTAAGTTTTAGGAGCACCAAAAATTTATTTCAATTCTAGGCATATTACTAGAGGAACTGATTAAGGGTCTTGTTGGGTAATAGTTCGCCATATACAATTCCAATGGAGAACCAAAAATGGATATTTATAATTATAAAATATAAATAAGACGATTTTTAATTAGTTTTCAACAGATATTACAAGAAAAATGTATTTATACAAGATGTTTTGCAAAAATTAAAAATTTTCATTTTTTAAAGCCTTTTAAAAATCTTACTACTCACAGTTTAAAGAATTTTTAAACTTTTTCTTTGAACACATGTTCATCAACTGTGGAAGGATTTTAATCTAGCCAACAAAGCAAAGTAAAGGTTTATGTGCAAAGGTAAATTTTGACTTTTAAAAATTATTTTTTAACTTGAAAATTAAAAAAAACAGATCTTATTACGTCCACACTTTCATGAAACTCATATTTGTCAATGTAAGAAAAAAATACTCTTGGGGCTCTAGCTTAAATATTTACAAAAGCTTGGGGATTTATGAAAAACCCGAACTGAAAAATTGAAAGTGAGAAAATTAAGATAAAGTTTCAATTTTTTAATAGTGCCAACTGGGAGGCAAATTATAAAATTAAAGAACTTTGCATCATGGTTTAAAAACAAATTTTCAAAAAAATGACATTTTTGATGATTTTGAGGTACTGTGTATCTAAGCTTAATAAGGATTAAGCTTTTATAAGGATATACATTATGATAATCAGAGCTTCAAAAGTTGTCAAATAAAGAAATTTGGAACAAAAACTACTTATACGTATTTACAGGAGAGACCAAAAAAATGAACGGATTCCTTTCTGCATTTAGTAATTCAAATGACTTGTGACCAAACATGGCTACCCGTAACTTTCAGGATTGAGGAGAACCCCTCCCCTTTCATTCCTCCCTTGCTGAAACTGACAGGTCAGTGATTAATAGTTCACACACAGGCCTTTCAAGAGGTAACGAAAGGGCTTACGATTGAGGGAATGTGTATGTGCTACATTGTACACGTCGCTAAGGGATGTCTCACATTTTCATATTGCAATTTACCTGAACCCCCTACCCGGCAAACCACCCGACCCCAACGTGATTAATTATACCATATAGAGATTCTGACCATGAAGATTCTGGCCACGGGGCATGAACCTTGTAAGGAAAGTGTGGAAAAGTTTTTTAAATGGTTCCAATATTTGTTTGGTTTACAATTAAATATGCATTCATAAAACAGTATTTGACAAAATATTTATTTGTACATCATTTTTTTTTGTATCTCCTTGCAATTTTTTAATATGTTCATATAAAAAATTGATTTTGTAATGAGTTTTGAAAAACTTGTTTTTCTGTTTACAGTATGCCAATGAGCTAATAGAGAAAAAGAAAATCATGCACATTTCTGCACCAAAGTACCTGTCCACGTTTCAAAATGGCATTCCCATTTGAAGGTACTTATTCATTGTTTTATATTGTATAATCAGGCAATCCGATATGTATTAAAGAGTTTAGTGGAAGAACGTGCTAAGTGACAAAAAGGTGAAAACGAGATACTAATAAGCTTAAAGTTTTTCGCTTGCACTTAGATACAAAATACGGCACTTACGAAAGGTAAAAAAATATTTTAAAAGGGGGAGTCTTGTTATCTTTAAAAGATTGAATAACATGTTCATTGACCCAAAATCTCAATTTTTTTAAAAATGTCAATTAGCACGTTCTTCCACTAAGCTCTTCAAGTAATAATGTCAAATACCACATACAGGTTTACTAGGTACAGGTTTTAGTTGCCAGGAGCTTCGCTTGAGCCAGTTTTTTGTTATCAACCAAGGGTGTTTTGTCAATATTTGGTTTAAAAAGTAATGACAACAAAAAAAGTAAAAATACTCTAAAACATTTTTTGTTTATTTATTAATTTTCAATCTTTGTGCGTTAATTTGCATTTTAATTATTTTGCCGAATACATTCATATTGTATCTTTCTAAAGTTATAAACCTGTCATATCTATAAACTTGTCATAACTTTAAAAAAAATAATATTTTAATAAAGAATTAAGTTATTGGCCTCCTAGATAACAAACTGTTCCGAACAGTGAAGGGAAGCAATAAAGTTTTCGTTTGTCCGTCACGTGATTTTTAAAGCATTGTTGATTAAAAAGATACCACATACTTTAAATTGGATTTTTTTTTCTCTTCTGTGACTTTTTATTTCAGAGTAACTTATAATTCATGATAATTCAATATTATCTAATATATAAAAGAAATATAATAAATAAACGCAATAGGGAAATTAACTTTTCATCATCATTTTACCAATAATTTTACTAATTAACTATGTTTAATCATTTATTTAACAAAAATGGCAACTTTGTTTCACCAAAAGGTGCTAAGTTGCTAAGCATGACTCCCTTTATTTATCCGTGAAGGGTGTTTATATTTATTACCTTTTACAGCGAGGCTCAAATTGGGTTTCCGATTTTACTCTTATATATTTTCTTTCGCGGGTATCCAAACCAAAATGGCTCTGTGTTAATCCAATGCAAAAATATTCTGTAAGCAACAATTATATGGCTGCATTAAATATTTTTACAAACGGTTTTTATATGATAAATGTAGCTGACTTGCAGGTTCCTCCCTATATTCCCAATTTTTGAAATTGATTCGATAAAGTTTTTTTTTTTTTTAATTTTAATAAATAGTTTTACACAAAATATTTTAACCGATTTCAAAAAGCGGAACTATAGAGACCTGCAAGTCAGCTACATTTATCATAAAAAAAACGTTTGTAAAAATATTCAATACAGTCGGAGAAATTTGACCTCGAAAATATTTGTTCCATTGGATTAACACAGAGGAACTTTGTTTTGGAGATCCGTGGTCACTCGGGCTCATTCGCCCTTAACTCTTCTGTTCGTGCTACTGCAAGTCGATATTGGGTAACTCTTTTCCTGATAAATTCTTTTATTTTTTACAATAGACCGACCGATACCACCTGAACGTGTCATTCCCAATGTTATGAGTGTCATCCAGCACTTGCTAGCCTTTGGAGCCTCTGGGTTCGGGTTCAAATCCCGGTAAGGCATGGATGTTTGTGTTTGTCGAGTACATGCGGAATACGTGCTCGTTAAATCTATTGGTTCCGAAAGTCCTGTGGTCGGTCATTGCGCAGTTTACCACGGGTACAGGTCCCTGGAGACTATTTCCCTCCCCTTCAGGGACATGTCTAAATTGTGGAGGTGGCGATAGATGGGCAGCATCTGTCAGCACGATGCCAAGTCGGATTCCTGCCGTGTGGTCTCTACACGGGCATCTCTCCTCAGGAACCGCACCCATTTGCCATAATCCTTGCCCGCTCCGCGGGAAGAGCTTGGGTTTCCCAAGTGGCATTAGTAACAACAACAACAACAGGTTCAAGAAAATGTAGACAACGCCATACATAATCACAATCTGCGGTAAGCTCCTGTAAATCATTTTGAAGAAAAGGAATTGCCACTGAATTTTACTGTAAAGTATCATAATTACTCATAAACGTCGAGTGGCAACAAAATTTTGTCCGCGAAAATGAGCTTTCTGTATAAATGTACTTAAATATAAGACAAATGAAGAAAATTACTGTCTTGAACCATTTTATTTATGTTGGACAAATTATAATACTAATTAAAATTTTTAAAAGTTCCAAGTTTTTAACTGGAAATTAAAGTTAGTAGTAATCACCGAGTCGTCATCAATGGGATAAGAGGCAGTGTTTTTAATAGTTTCCGTTGAAAGAGTGCAGCTGGTAATTTGAGCGTTAATTTTTAAAATTATATCAGTTTAAACTGTTTCTGTAATTTATAAGAGCATTTATTGTTTACAGTTGAGGGTGACGTTTTTATTGGGAAATGAAGGTGTTCATGGTATTCACAAAGGAGTAGAAACAAATACTTAATTCCTGTGTAGAAGATATCATGATTTCCTAAATTATTCGAATTTTGAACATGCAAGTTCTCAAATTTGAAATAGAATGTTTCCGACGCTACTAGTATAAACCGACGATGTTCTAAAAAAAAAGAGAGCATTAGCTCAAAATTGAAAAGCTTAGTGGAAGAACGTGCTAAGTGTAATTTTTGAAAACATAACAACAATAACAACATTACAACATTTTTTTATGTGAATGAACATTTTATTCCCTCCTTAAAATTTAAAAAGTGTTTTCATTTTTATAAAATTTAAGTTAAGTATTTTTTTTACCGTTTGAAAGTACCGTTTCTACAGATCTAATTTCAAATTAAACTATAAACTTTCATTTTCCGTTTTCACCTTTTTGACACTTAGCACGTTTCTTCCACAAGCTCTTCAATTTGAGAACGCTTTTTCTAACAGTGCAGCGATTTTTTTAAAAAACATGTCGCCCTTAATTTAATTTTTTTGGGACGATTCGACTTCGCCTACTTGTCGGATCGACAAACTGGGCCTTAGGAATGCTTCCCAAGGGATATTATCTGCATCGACAGACGCAGAAAAATCTGGGCTGACAGGGCCAATCGTCCCTTTCCACGTAAGTCGATATTTTTCATTTTGAAATATCCATTGATATAAAGTAGCCTATATTTTTAAAAAAACACAAAATTTCCGTCAATTTACATGTTTTTTTTATTATTACATATTTAAAAGAGCGTTTCCTTGGCTTCATAAATCAGAAACAAATTTTGTTTCCAGTGTGAATGGAAAAAGAGTTATCATGTTTTTATTACCCTTTTGACCCGTTAAATTTATTTTTATTATATATATATTATATATTTTAATATATTATATATATATATATATATATTATATTTATATATATATATATATATAATTTAAATTTTTTTAAAATTATAAAAAAAATTAAAAAATTTATATATATATAAAATAATATATTTATATATAAATATATATATATATATATTATATATATATATTAAAAAAAAACATAAAATTTTTTTTTTTTTTTTTTTTTTTTTTTCTACTGAATTAGGAAAAAATATTCATGTTAAATAAGTTACCATTTTTTATGTTTTAGATGTATAAAATTTATTAGATCAAAAGTTTTACATACGTGCACTGATGTCCAACGCTCTCGGGGGAGTGGAATCAGTGGGCTGTGCCCTTTTGTCCCAGCCCACTGGGTTTCACCCAGGGACTTTTAAACCGTCCAGCATACACCTTAATATTGACCCAAATACTTGTCCAGCCTGCTGAGTTCTACTGTCTTAGAAATACATCAGGTACACAAAGTTGTATGTTTCAGACATCCCCTTTCTTGTCCAAAATTGTTTACATTTTAACATTCGTACCAGCCCACTGGTTTCGGGGTACTGTAAAAATCGAACAGTAATGGCATTTTCAATAACGTAATAAAGTAGTTTTCTTTATCGTTTGCAAAAAATTCGACAAAAATTTTTATTGGGTATTTTTTTATTTAATTTGTCATTTGTTACTTTGTCAACTCCACCTACATAATTTTATGGTTTTAATTCGAACTTTAATTTGTTTTATTTTTTATTTCTTATCCATACTGTACTGTTTCTAAGTAGTCCAAGTTTGTAGGGACTGCTGCATTTTGTTTGCGGTGCTTAAATTCATTGTTATTGACTGCGTGTTTTTGTTTGTTTTGCTAAATTCATTGTTATTGACTGCTGTGTAAAATTGTGTGTTGTTTGTTGTTTTTGAAAAAAAAGGGAAAATAAGGACTAATTCCCGATGACTGATCTTTTTTAATTGACCCTTTAAATAATCGGGCTTTTAAAAACACCATTTTTTCAGGATACAATGTTCTTTTACCCCGTATACAAATTTTAATGTTTAAAAATAGCCTTCATTTTTCTTAAAACCATTTGTTTTTCTTGGTTGAAGTTTTTTTTTGATTAGAATTTTTAAATTAATCTGAAGGATTATTTTGTCAGGTCAGAGGTTGATTATTTGAATTCCTAACTTTTTATTGATAAGCCTTTGATTGAAAACAAAGGGTTTAAAAAGAATTTTAAACAAATTCTTAAATCTATTGATTGTTTTTAAAGTTTAGAATAATTAGCTTCTGAATTTTTGAAAACTAATTCCAATCACCTCTGTATTTTTAAACAAATTATATTATTAAAATGTTTTAGTACACTATATAATAAAAATAAAATAAAAATATAAATATTACAAAAAAAACAACATACTGGTCACGAAAGAGAGAAACTAAAATACTAAAACAAGTTGCAACAGCAGAAAATGACCGCCTTAAAAGTTTATTACATAGGTTGTACTGTCTCCAGTTCAAAGTTCGAAGGCTCCGCGTTAATCAATTTCTGACCTTTGACATAATTATCTTGAGGTTAAACCGTTTTTAGAGCCAATGCCCAACCGCCACCTAGGGCTCTGAGGAATAGAGTCCGAAAGAAATACAAGGGGTTGTGGTCTGTCTTTTTAAAAATTTTTTCTGCTCCAAAATAAATTGTCTCAAAACCGCTTTTAGAGCCCATAATGAGGCAAAGGCCTCACGTTCGATAAGGGACCCACTTTTTTTGACTTTCACTCAGTTTCTGACTCGCAAATGCTATTGGATGGAGGTTTCCTTCTCATAAAACTGGCTTACAAGCTTCCCCACAGCGTATTGGGAAGCATCAAGTGTTAAGTAGAACGGCTTGCACACTTCCGGCACCTTCAATTGTGATTATTGCACCTAAAGGGAAAAACCCTTTAGCTGCTGAAAAGCATATCCGTTCCCCTTTTTCCATGGTATTTTCCTTGGGGGAACCCCCCCTTCTTTGAAATTCGGTTAAGGAAAAAGCAAAGGTCGGAATTTTGGGGATAATTGTCGTAATTTGTTGAAAAACCCCCAACGCCCCTCCGAACTGTTTTTTGGGTTTTTTGGGGGTTTTTTAGATGCTTCCCTTGGACCTTTTTGGGGGCCGGTCCATGTTACCAAAACCCCACAAAAAGCCCAAAATTTTTTTCATTGAGCCTTTGCAAAGCTACACTTTTTTAAAATTAAAAAAAAAGTGCAAGTCTTTGCCTTTTTAAAAAAATTCAATTTTCCAATATGGTCCTTCCCGGGGGTCCAAATATTGCGAGGTCATCTATGTAAGCACACGAAAAGTCGGAGTAATCTCGTATGGCCGCCGATATCGCCCGCTGGTAAGTGGCAGCTGCATTTCTGAGTCCAAATGGCATTACCTTCCAACGGTATTGGCCTCTGTGCGTTCTAAAAGCTGTAAGCTCCTTGCTGTTCTCATCCATGGGTATCGCCAGTAGCCTTTTAACATATCCAACAGAGTTATGAACTTTTTCTTGCCACCAGAAACGTTAACTCCTCTATATTCTGCATTGGATAAGCGTCTGGAATCGACACGCTGTTCAAGCTTCGAAAGTCAATACATAATCTCAAAGAACCATCCTTTTTGTTAACGCATACTATAGGGTGTGCAATCTCACTTTGGGTAGCTTCAATGAGATCCAACTTAATAACTCCTCGATTTGCTCATCAACTTTCTTTTTCAATGCCTCTGGAACTCGGTAAGACTTGGGTTTAATAGCTTCTTTAAAACCTTTAATTTGAATGGTGTGCTTCCCTACTTTAGCTCTTCGAATTTCCCCAGAAAATAGATCCTCATTTTCCAGGATTAGTTTAACCAGAGCACTTCGTTGCTCTTCTGCCAAATGGTTCAATTCTACTTCCTTCAGAAAAACTGTTATTGCTAGCTTTCTTAAATATGGGTGTTTCATATAGCTCTCCAAAGTCTTCATCATCGTCAAACACGATTCCCACGGTCTGGGCTCTAACTATGTATTCCCTGAGCTTATTTGCATGTAGAAGCCTTAAGTTGTTCTCTGGCATCCTTACATAGTATGAATCCGGATACTTCCGCTTCACAATTTCCAAGGGCCCAATCCATCTAGCGTATAACTTGTTGGTAGAGTCCGGAACCAAAGCCACCACAAGATCTCCTTCTTTAAATTCTTTGTACCGTTTTCGGAGATTGTAATGATTCACATAGCCCTCTTGCTGCTGCTTCGTAATCAGTTCTGCTCGTTGTGTTGCTGCTTCAAGTCTGGCCTTTAGCTCTTGAAGGTATGTGGTACTAGACTTGCTGAGGCTATAAGGTAAATCCATGTTTCCTGCCCATGAAGAATTAAGAATAGCAAGAGGTCCTTTGGTCCCCTACCGTACATCAGCAGGAACGGGGGTACTCCAGTAGTAGAATTAGGAACCTCTCTGTATGCCCATAATAGAAAGGGAATGTGACGATCCCAATCTCGCTTATGTTCTCGAATCACGTGATGTAGCATGTTCTTAAAGGTTTGATTCCACCTCTCAAATACCCCGTTACTTTCAGGATGTCCTGGGGTACAAAACCGCGGACAGGCTCCCATCTTCTCCATGAATTCTTTAGTCAAATTTGAAGTAAAGTTTGTGGCGTTATCTAGGACCATTGCTTCAGGCACACCAGTTCTGCAAAATATCTCTAAAAGAGCTGAACAAGTAGTCTTGGCCGTCAGTGAGGTCAATGGCACTGCCTCTGGCCACCTCGAATGTTGATCTATAAGACAGAGTACATATTTATGCCCTCTAGATGATGCTGGTTCAATCGGCCCAATCAAATCAACATTTACCACTTGAAATGGTAACTCAGGACGAGTTACTGCACTTATAGGTATTTTATCGGTAGAGCGCGACACTCTTCGCATCTGGCAACCATGACAAGAGCTACAATGTTCCTTTATCTCTTTACTCATATTTGGCCAATGAAATGAAAACTTAATTCTTTCTGATGTTTTCTTTGCTCCTAAATGGGCGCCAAAGACTGATTCATGCGCTATTTCCAAAACCTCTCTCCGTCTAGTTAGAGGTAACACCAGCTGCTGTACTTGCTGCCCCATGATCTTTTCGTCATGGTACAATAAGCCACCCACTATTAAGAATCCACCTTTACCTTGTCTTGCTGATTCCCATCCCTTCGTCAATGTTACACACTCTCGTTGCTCTTCTCTAAAGTTCTCGGCTTCACTTTTTATGTCTTTCCCATTTCCATTTCGTCCATCCTTTCCCTCAACACCTGGCTGTTCTTCTTGGGGATCTACATTATTTGCTGCTTCGACAATGGTAGCTTCCTTATTTAATTCCGCCATAAAAACCGGACATCCTGTGGTATAACTTTTTGCCTGATTTGTTAACGCATTATAAGTTTCCATATCTAGCAAAACGTCGGTATTCAAATCTTTACACGTCGCCACCAAGACTGTCATAGTAGGAGTGATCCGTCCTTCATTTTCTTCTGCTAAACTAATTTGATTTCTGCTAGATTTGCTTCTTTTGCTTCTCCAAATGCAGGTTTCAACCGAATTCTTCCCTTAACCACATCATTTTGTTCTTGCAACAGGTCCTCTCTAAAAACTGTAATTTCTGTCCCTGAATCCAAAATTGCATTCAATATGTTTTTTTCCATACTTAATCTTCACTATATTCATTTGCGCCATCCTTATTTTGTTGTTTGTTTGCTTTGGTTTTGTTGCCAATACTTCCCCACTGACTCTTGCAGTGATAACATCTGCATTGGCTTGTGTGTCTCCACCTGTATCGCTTCTTTGACCCCCATTCTGTGGCTCCCTGTCACTGTAGCCTGACCTATGAAAACAATTGCGGGCCAGATGAGACGTTTATCCGCATATGAAACATGCTTGTGGTCTTGGTCCCCTAAAATCTCCACTTCTATAAGACCCTCGACGAAGCGGCGGTGGGCTGTATCTTCCATTGTTAGTATCTGAATTCGCTTTATTGCGATATCTGTTTGCGGTATTCTGATTTTCTCCGTCCCTCAATGATTTTCCCCTGGACTCGAAGTAGATGTCACACTCTTTCCCTAATCTAGAAGGTTTAAACCAATTATCTCCTTGTTGAATTCTTATAAACATAGCAGTTTCTGGGTTTAAAGTTTTGAAAAGTTGATCCGAAACAATTAAGTCGTTTACGGTCTGAAAATCTTGTGCCTTTCTTCTTTCACAGTAGTACAGCCACAGAGCATTTAACCTCGATGCAAATTGCAAGAAAGTTTCATTCACATATCTCCTAGCCTCTGTAAAATTCTGTAAACACGCTTGTGGGGATGGTTCATATTCTCGTAATACCATCTCCTTAACGGTATTATACTCTTTAATACCATCTCCCTTGAGATAAGTAAGTACACTCAACGCCTTATCGCCTAATAAGTTAATTAAAATTTCTGAGCGATATTCCGCTGGCACCATTTTAGTTTCAAACGCGCGTTCCAAAGATTGAAAAAATAACACCCAGTTTTCTGATTTTGTTGGAACCGGCATCGTGAGTATACGAATACTTTTAACAAAACCTTCAATCGAGACTTTATCCCCTTCATTGCTTATTTTAATAGAATCATCACTCACCCCACTTTTGTCGCCAATTCCCAGTCCTTGATTCAACCGCGCCAACTGCAGTTCATGTTCTCTCTGTTTTTCTCTTTCAATTATTTCCTTTTCTTTTTCAGCCTCTATTCTTTCCCTTTCCTTTTCTTTTCCAGCCGCTATTCTTTCCTTATCCTTTTCTTTTTCAGCAACTTTTCGGTCTTCAATCGTTGTAATCAAAAATTCTCGCCAAAATTCTGGATCTTCAATATAGCGCTTGTTACTTTCAATTTGCTTCCGCAAGTCTACTAATTTAGAGGTAGCACTTGGCGATTCACCCATTTCTTCCAATACCAGCTTCAGATCTTCTTTCTTGCTTCCTTTAACAGCAAACATTTTGTTTTTATCCTTAGAACTCGGTTTCCCCGCACAATGTCAGTCGCTGCCTTTAATTTGAAGATTAAAACGATAACAAGAATGATAAACGCAACTTTAAACACAAGGCCGCCATCTTTTATTAAAAATCCCATCATGATATTCCAAACATATACAATATTAATTCACACAGCTTACAGAAAGAACAGGCGCTCTCGTGCGGAGCAAGGAATTTAACAAAGTAGGAGCGCGTGCATTAATTAAATATGAACAATTATATTAGAAACCTTACAAATATATTAAAATATAAATATTACAAAATAAACAACATACTTTTTATGCATTAAAAATTCTTTTTAATTTTTTTTTCTCTCCCGATTTAAGTGAAAAGCACTTTTATTTATCTTATACTTTATCTATTATACGATTTTTAATTCCAATAACTTAAAATTCTAGGCGTACATGTGCATTACTAGAAAATTAAGTCCATATTTAACATAATTTTATCCGGCTTTTATTGGTTCAATTATTTAATTTGTGGCAACAAATATTTTTTTTTAAGTTAAACTAAAAAAAGGCAGTGCGATACTATTTATGCAGAACAAATTTAGAACTTTTCGCCAAATGGGAGATATCGTGCCATCAATGGTAGGTTATCTCGCCAACCATTTGTTGTGTCTTCACGTCTTGTCAATAAAATAAAACTTTTCTGCAGTCAAGATTATTTCATGGTGGATTTTGGGCTTGGAATCACTGTGTCAGCTTTCATGAGATCAAGACTAGTCCAATTAACAACACAAAAAAAGGTGTAATGTAACAGCAGGCCAAAGCTTTCTAGAGCTGATAAGATAATTATTACCGACTCCTTCACCCCATTTATCTTTGAGTGAGCACCCTGGCATTTTCACTCTTTCGCCTCCAGTTTTAGCAACATCTGTTGATAAGAAGTTATCAAAAGATGTTGTTAAAATGAAGATGTTATAGAAGTTAGTTCTAACATCTTCAAAAATTAAAATGAAGATAATAAGATGAAATGCAAAACTTTCTGAGTAAATCGCTGGCAATTTCTTCCGAAGATAATTTTAAATCGCTTTATTCAATGATTACTATAAGGCCAATGAAATGATAACGGACCGAAAAGTGGGGCCGTAATCGGATTCCCTGCATATCATTGCTTTGTCTTGATTTTGAACTGTGTATTTTAAAATTCTCCATAAATGTAACGGAACATGTCATAATTATTTCTTGAAACAAGAATGCCAAAGAATTCACACATGGAAGTTTTTCACTCGTTCCTTTATGTCAGCACAGAAAGAATGGAATCGAAGTTTTAATTTTTACTACATATTTAAAAGTAGTCTATTTTAAAATTAATTTGGTCTTGCCACGATTAATTAATTACATTGCTCTTGATGTAAGTGTATATGACATAACTTATATCTTCAAACTAGAAATGTATAAACACAACATTCTCAATTACAACCTTTTTGTGCTGACATAAAGGAAAACACGAAACACATTTTTGCGGCACCAGATCTTTCATTTACAAAATGGTCCTCCAAAACTGCATCTGAATTATTACAAAAATTTATTAAATAACGAATAATGGTAATTACTTCTTTATAAAACTTAAATAATTTTATCTAATACAAAGGAAGTGCAAAACAGATTTCTGCTATTTTTTAGTTAAAGATAAACAAAATGATCCTTCACTTTGCAGCCACCTGTAAGCAATTATTAAGGAAGAAAGGAAGGCCTTTTCCAATGGTGACTGTCCCTATCTTTACTGGATTTATGGGATCTATAAATCCTTAATGGGATACTTTCTGCCACCAGACAGGACCGGAAGCAGGACAGTGGAAGAAATACTGCTTGGTTTTTTTCCTGGTCAAAGCAGTTGTGGCCCTCTTATTCTTTTTTTTGTCTTGACCTTGGCCCCATTTACATCCCTGAATCCCCATCTAAAAGTCAAAGTCTCAAGGACTTTTGGCGACAGGATTCTTCTGATGGGACCGCAATGGGTCAACTTATGCCTAAGGGAGCAGCTACCAATATCTCCGCACTCCCACAGTTTCCACTTTTACATAACCTTGAAAGATTGGACCCCACACGCTGTCCCCAAATGAAGACCTTTTCGCCGCCCTTATCTTAATTGCTGCGTTTCTTGGAATCTTGGGTCTTTGTGGTCCAATCCTGAAGCCAGTGCGGGTGTTTTTCTTCTCATGTTTTATTGGACAAGGCGGACTTGAAAGTACACTGCGTGAAACAATTAGGAGAGCACTCTGCGTACTTTTGTTACTTTTTCAGTCCCATCTTTATTTTTTATTCTCGAAATCTAAAATTTGTGAAATATATTCATTATGCATCCAGGATGAAATAATAAAGAAAACAGGGGAAAAATCTTAATTTTTTTAAATTAAAATTTAAGGAAAAAAATTCTAATCATAACTTTTAAACTAAAGTAACAATAATTTTTTTCAAAACTTTTCTTTAAAATAGTTAAAATTAATTTTTAAACATCTAAAAATGCAAGCATGAAGAGTTTAGGGTCAATTTATTTAATAAAATTGTTTCAGGGAGGATTTTATTTTGCCATGTTTTTCATATTTTTATTTAATTAAAACAAACATTATTTATTTCTTCAAAAGTCATGATTCTTCTATCTAACGATATATATGTATGTGCGAGCTTAACTTAGTCAGAAAAAAAATCGCAAGCTGATGATTCCAAATGGAATCATTGGTAGCAAAAGGGTTTAAACCATGCGCTCCCCTAATTGCTTTGAGCAGTGCAATTGATCCTTAATCACTCCGCCCGCAATTTCCATTTCCTCGATGAAAATGCAACCTAAGTCAATTTCGATGAACATAGTATTTGCATATGACAATGAATTTTACAAGTTGACTATGTATTGAAAGGATAGCCTACATTTAGAATTTTTTGGTAACCGGAAAAAAAGCACAGGAAAAAAAAGCACAGGAAAAAAGAGCACGGAAACAAAAGCACAGGAAAAAAAGCACACGGAAAAAAAAGCACAGGAAAAAAAAGCACGTGGAAAAAAAAGCACAGGAAAAAAAGCATAATTACAAAAACTCATAATTATCGAGTTGCATTGTTTATTAACGTCGTTAATGACGGTTTAGAAGGGTTGCGAATAGAAATTAGGATTAGGATTGTGGCATGGCCGTACACAAGGGGGTGAAGTATTATTCGAGATGTAATAATGTATTAATTTTTTCTGTTAGAAAGTTATGATGTCTGCGACCCAACTTTCATACTTTTGTACGTCTGTCTATACGTCCGGAAGGACATCTGTGTATACCTAGTGTCTGTCAGCGAATTTCCCATCAGAGACCCAATTTTCATACTTTTTGTCCACCTGTCTGTACTGTCTGTCGACAAATTCCCTATTGGATTAGCATTGAAATTTAATTTCAAAACATTTAAATCGCTGTTTGAATATAGTTTATGTTGGGATTTAAAAGTTTAAATTATAGCTGGATAGCTGTGTGCGACTTTGTTTTTTTAATGTGTGCAAATCTTGTGTAGAAACAATTGTTGATGGCACTTACTATTACAAGCTTATTCAAAAACTTAACAAATCCGGCTTTTTCTGTCGTGTCGCAGTCCCATTGCAGGGAGGGTGGGATACTGCTTGACACTCATTATGATTGATCGCCCTTCGCGATCGCTGAGACCTGGGGACACCCGCTCGTGCCTTTGTCGGTGGCACCGGCCGGTGTCCGACTGATACGCCTGCAGGTAAAAACCAATTAAGCTTTCAGTCCTTCTAACTGGTTACCCCAAATAAGTGATTGCACATTTTGGTTTGTATGCAGCATCACTTGCCTGTATCATGTGTACTTTGACATTGACTGACCAAATAATTAGTGTAGTTGACGATATATTTTTTTTAAGTAATGTATTTGCGTTCACAAGAGCACATTGTTTGAAGTCAGCCATTTTTAAAAATCTGGATTAATTAACCAGTTTAAATAAAAGTTAAAAGTAAAGCAATTTATCAATGAAGGAAATATATGAATTTCAGGGGAAAACTATATATAACTGAATTACTGCTCAAGTTAATTATTTAATAATAAAAAAGAATGCACAAATCCGTGCATAAAATCATGATTTCTACACATTATATGATTTTTCAAAGTTTCAATTAGTATGGGTTTAAGTTATGCGCTCAAAAGTAATCTTGAATAGGTTAATATTTTTAAATCTATCGATAATTACTGGTGAACTTGTTTTGTTAAATAATTCATACATTTTTAATTACATTTTTTTCAGCTTGTTTTTGTGGGCAAACGAAGTATAATCTTTTTGTCCTGGGAACGCCAAAAAAATAAGTTTAGATAACTTTTGTTGAAGCTAACAAAATATTGCTATAATATTTTTTAATGCTGAACTCGAATTCGGTTTTTGCTTCTAGCTACACTCAATAATGCCTTCACCTTTTTTTTTGAATTAAAGATTTTGTATTTAACTTTTTTTCTGGAGCTCATAATATTTTATAATATAGTATTTTTTTAAGTTAGGTTAGTTTGAATTATCGTTGCACTAGAGCTACAAGAGGGCTATTGGCGACGGGCGTTGCAAATTAAAACCACGGTCAAGTTACGAGCCTACACCCGAGTAGGCACCCAACGCAAACGTTAAGGGCGACATTGTACGCAGCGTAGGGACTTTGAATCATATTTAACGTGCACTACCTCTAGTCGGTTATATTTCGTCGGACATGTAGTTGTACGGGCCGTTTATATTTGCCCAGTCCCGAAACTGGGACCTGCCACATGCGAGGCGAACACCTTGACCGACTGGGCTCCCCAACCTCTCTACATTTTTTAAAAAATAGTTTCATTGACCTTTAAGATGTAGAATAAAGTATACTTCTCGGTAATAGATTTAGGCATTTTTTTTTAACAAAGAAAATATAAGTTTTTCGGAATATTGGTTTATTTGGCATTAAAAATTAAAAATATTCCATTTTCAAGTTTTAAACTTTACCGGTAGCACCTTTAATAGAAATTCGGTATGACAAAGCTTATAGTATATAATAGTACAATTCATTATGGTATTAATTACCGTTATATAAAAAAGAGCTACAAAATAGGATTAGCCATCATTTGATCTGAATAATCCTTTCCAAATATGTGGACAAACGTCATCAATACATATGCTAAGAAACCAGTAACTTATATCTGTTTTTACCTTTTTTTTGCATGCATTATGTTTATTCCTTTTTTTGTAATTCAACGATTCATTTCAAAGTAAGGCAAGCGTAAAATTGAAAATAAATCTCCCACTTTATGTTAGCAATGATATTATTCAGTCTTTAATATGTAAACAAAACGTTTAATTTTCTGTAAACTTTTACAATTAATATAGCTTCAACACTAAGTTTATAACGCAAAAGGCTATGTCCATCTGTCTGTCCGTCACCCACTTTCATAGCCCAAACTACAAATGCTACAGACAAGTTTGACATATAAAAAAAATCTGCGCATTGAAATGACATTGAAATTTTCAGCAAAAAATTCGAATTCGAAGTAACTTCAGTGAGCATATTTGACACCATTTTCATGAATGGTAATAATTACAGCGTTATGGTTTTCATTTTTGGTTTTCCTGGAATTACATTTGGTTGGGTGATAATTTGATCTAATTATTTTAATTTAAGAAAAAAAATATTATAAGTGCTAAGTAATTTTTTACAAACATTTCCATCATTAAAAAAAACCTTAATGCTTATTTAAGGTGCATAAGAAGTCCATTTTATTGAAATTAAATCAACATTGCCACTTCTAATATAACAATCGTACGAGAAACTTTATTTATATTAAATAGAGAGGAATTAAAGGAAATTAATTTATGTGATATAAATTAGTTTGAAGAGATGTTTTAGTATACTCTTTTTATGGTTAATTATTTTTTATGTATGTAATAAGAAAGATGCAAAAAGAGTATAATTTTTTTTTCAGAAAAAAAATCTGAAAAGTTTCGCTTCTATTTTTAAAACATCATTTTTACTAAATATTTTTCTTCGAACTCCAAATTAGTTTAACAAACGATAAATAATATTAATCAAATTCGGGAAATAAATTTAATGAAAATGGGTTATTTGGCGACTAAAAGTTGTTAATGGGTTGTTTTATTTAAAATTTGCCATCTTTGCTGCATTTCTATTGCGAGGGACTGCACCTTATCTGGTTTTCACTACCTAGGGGGAAATCGGTAGAGCACCGACGCGACAAGTGTACTGACAAAGGAGCGAGGTGACCCCAGTTGGTCTCAGCGATCAATCAATAAGTGTCATGCACTCCCCCCCTCCGCATTGGGTGTGTGTCTGTGTGACATTTACTGTTTCGAAACAAGAGGGTTTGTAATAGTAAGTGCCATCAACAATTGTTTCTACACAAGATTTGCACACATTAAAAAAACAAAGTCGCACACAGCTATAATTTAAACTTTTAAATCCCAACATAAACTATATTCAAACAGCGATTTAAATGTTTTGAAATTAAATTTCAATGCTAATCCAATAGGGAATTTGTCGACAGACAGTACAGACAGGTGGACAAAAAGTATGAAAATTGGGTCTCTGGTCTGATGATGGGAAATTCGCTGACAGACATTAGGTACACAGATGTCCGTCCGAACGTATAGACAGACGGACAAAAGTATGAAAGTTGGGTCGCAGATATCATAACTTTCTAACAGAAAAATTAATACATTATTACATCGCGATTATTACTTCACCCCCTTGTGTACGGCCATGCCACAATCCTAATTTCTATTCGCAACCCTTCTAAACCGTCATTAACGACGTTAATAAACAATGCATCTCAATAATTATGAGTTTATTCTAATTATGCTTTTTTTTCCTGTGCTTTTTTTCCACGTGCTTTTTTTTCCTGTGCTTTTTTTTCCGCGTGCTTTTTTTTCCGGTGCTTTTTTTTCCGTGCTTTTTTTTCCTGTGCTTTTTTTTCCTGTGCTTTTTTTTCCGGGATTCGATTTTTTTATATTTCAGAATAAAATATACAAGCATTTATCAACTAAAAGGAAGTACATTGAATCAGTAGTTTTTATATATCATTTTGCATCCTGTAGAAGTTGTTTTTCCTTGACATGACCCATATTGTAAGAATGCGATGCATGGAATCCAATTAGTGTGGTTTTTATATTGTTATTTTCTTTTGTTATTCTTAACGATGACGAATGGGTGAAGTGAAAATTGAGCTGCATTTTCGTCGCACTAGTGAGCTACACCAGGGCTATTGCCTACTTACAATTGAAATGGTCAGTCTTTTTTAGCAATTGCCGGCTGTCAATGGGATTTCTTGCAGTTACTGGTCTCTGATCTTCAGTCGAAGAGTTTTCCTATATCTCCATCATGTGTCGCCTTTCAATCACGCTTATTTCCGTTTTTCCATTTTAGTGGTTTAAGTTAATAAAATAATTCATTTAAATCTACTAAGTAATCAGTCATTTAACTGCAGAAAAAACTAATAGGGTGTAAAACTCACAAAACTTATTTTTTTCCCTGAAAAATTCTATCCTAAGGATCCAAACATCGTTCGAATGTTAGCTCCTTATTTTGCAAATATTCCCCCAATTATATTCATGAAGCCCCTGTATATTCTCACTCTTTAATTGGACCAACGGTTTCCGGTCAATACTATGTGATTTGTGAGTGTTTCTAAAGCACCCTGGAAAGAAACAGCTGGGGTCAAAATGTAGAAAAAAACACTGAACCTTCCCCCATAAATTTTCTGTGTGTCAAAAGAACCTTTGCCTTATCTGAAATTGAAAGAAATAAAATTTAAAGGATCAAATGTCCACTATGAGAAAAGAATGTAAGTGCATTTTTGCACGCCACTCCTTTAGAGTTGTGACAAACATTCCCATGAGACCCTGTATCCTCACTTCTTAATTGGACCATGGTTTCTGGTCAACCAGATGAGATCTTGTGTGATGATTCTGAAACATATTTGGACGAAACAGCAGGGGGCCAAACGCAGCAGGAGGTGAAAAAGAAGAAAAATGCACTGACCCCCCCCCCCCCATTTCATGTATCAAAAGAAACCTTATCAGAAACTAAAGGAAATAAAACGGTAAGGATCGAATGTAACCACTTTGAGGTGAGGATATAAGCATATTCTTACACCCCATGCCCATAGAGTTGTTACAAACATTGACTGCAAGACAAAAAAAACAAGTATGGGATACTTCTTCCTCGAAATGCCTTCCACTCCCACAAGCAGACTACGGATTGGAAAGTTTCCAATTAAAATAAATGGGTCTGCTTATCCAACCCGCTTCAGCCACCTGCAATTGATGGATTTATGAGCTTTAGCAAGATAGCTGACAAAATGGAGAATCAAGTTGCAAGGATGCTTTGACTTACAGACTTTCCAGGAAACATTTGGACATAACTATTGGGATTGAGTAGTGATTTTCGCCTGGTGGTTTAAATGAATCTTCTTGTTCTTTTCTTTCTGCTTTTGGCTTTTCGGAGAAAAAATAAATAAATAAAATTTAAGGCGAAACGTTACCCGAA
Organism: Oedothorax gibbosus; assembly: GCA_019343175.1. Lineage (NCBI taxonomy): Eukaryota > Metazoa > Arthropoda > Arachnida > Araneae > Linyphiidae > Oedothorax > Oedothorax gibbosus. The sequence continues at coordinate 35,725 of JAFNEN010001391.1, read as the reverse complement.
TAAAAAGAGGTTTCCTCATAGTTTGCTGAGTAATGTTGGTGAAATTAAACCCCATAAAACTTTAGTAACATTACACTATATTCTTACAGTGAAGTTTTTTCTGTGGTCTGTCGCAGTTTCAATTGTAGAATGTGTCAAAACTGAAAACAACTGTACACAAATACATATAGTTTTAAATTTCGGAAATAATTCTTTATTTTAACTAATTATAAAGTATATGCATTCATGACATTGTACGCAGATAAGTTCCAAATAAGACCCATATATGCTGCAAAAAACTTATAATTTATACAGTGACAAGAATACGTATAAATGCAACAGACATTACTGAGATTCGGGTTTAGATATTCACTTGAGACATTAAAATAAAGCGTGACTCATCTGGGTCAACAAATTACCTGTCTCTAATTCTTATGCTTAATTTTTATGCACTTATGGTTTTAAAAACATTTTTCGCCTGCTTACAATAATCTTTTTTGCCGTAACACCTCTAGCAGCATTTATATGTGTACCTAGATGTAAAGTATTAATATTACAAATGTGCTTATATTTTTTATAGGGATGTGTATATTTCCAAATTTATTAATATCTCTAGTTGGGTAAAAAAAAATATCTAGCTTTCCTATGAGTTGATTTTCTTAACGCAAATGCGTTTTGCAGCATATGGCGAGGAATATTTGGCGATATTAGGATTTCATGTGTGTTGATATTGAATAAATTGATACGGGATAAATTAAAATTCTTATGATAGGCGAAAACATAAGTTCAGTGCATTATGTTTTTTTAATCTAAAAACATAATTGATATTTCATACTGTTATATGAGTGGCATAATCTATTTTGAGTAAGTTTATCAAATTTTGCAGTATTTTCGATGAGAAGGATAAATAAAAATTGAAGAACTTAGTGGAGGAAGGTGCTGTGTGACATTTTTGGAGAAAAAAAATTGTGTCGATAAATATATTATTCCCTCCTTTAAAGATAAAAAAATTAAAAAAATTTCAGAAATTGTATGAGTTTTTTTTTATCGTTTGCAAGTATCTTTTTTAAGGGGATCGGACACCCCCATACCCCGTATTTTGATACGGGTTTTTTTAATTCATAAAACTTCAATTAAATTCAATTAAATTATTTTTTTTAAGGCTACTTTTTAAAAAAAAATTTACTTTTTTTAAAATTGAAATTTTAATTTCAGCAAAATATTTAAGTTAGTTAAAAAGGGAAAAACCGAAAAATTTACTTGCTCGAACAAAATTTCAACGTTTTTTTACTAATTTAATTTTTTAAGTAAGGGTTTTGGAAATTATAAAGGTAAGTGTAAGAAAACTGGCTGAAACCACGTCTCCACACAGGCCCCGCCTTTCTGGCAATTTTCGGAAATGTAAATACAATGTCGGTCTATTCCTATGAATAAATTATTTAACCAAAATAAATTCTACTAAATTCCAAAAGTCGCAGGAATAAAATTCTTTTTAAAAAAACCACTCTTTTATTACTTCAAATCAAGAATTATGTTTGAAAGTCGCCATGTGTTGCAAAAGGTTAATTCCATGTAAGTGTAGCGTAAGTCAGAATTTAAAGAGAATATTAAAACCTTTTTAACTTTGAAAAAATAAATCAAATTCAATAAAGCACGTTACATTATTTAGTTTTAATAAGCGTAGATCAGCTATTCCACTATTTTTCATTTAATGTTAAAAGTTGTAGTGATAATCACTTTTTACACATTCGACTTACACTACAGAAAGGATAATTTGGCATGGAATTAGCCCAAAGTTATTCCATTTCTATACTCTTTGATGGGATTTACTAGCCTTAGGATTTACTCCTGACCATCGGGGGTGTGGGATTGATATTGGGGCTCAATGTCGACGTTCCCCATCTGATCTAATCAGCTTATCCTCCTGCATTCCCATGCTATACACTACAGCAGTGCCATAAAGATCCCCTCTCCTATTACACGCTCTTAAGTGACAAGAGATAGAAAAAAACGTTACAACAACAGCGATTACCCTATCCAGTTGACTATTGTCATGTTTTTCCCATCTAATCAGCCTAATCCTCCTAGATTCCTATGCAGTGCCATAAAGATCCCCTCTCCTATTACACGCTTCTAAGCAACAATGAGATAAAAACATCAGATGAAGAACTTAGTGGAAGAACGTGCTAAGTGACATTGAAAAAAAAATAGATTTTTGTGTCAATGAACATATAACTAACTTGTTTAACGATACCAAGTTTCTTCTTTTTCTAAAACTTTAACTTTAATGTATTTTTTACGGTTTGCAAGTACCATTTTCAACAGATCTGAATGCAAACTAAAAACTTTTATGCTCATTTTCTCGTTTTCACCTTTTTGTCACTTAGCATGTTCTTGCACTAAGCTCTTCAGATGAGACAACAACAACACACCCTATTCAGTAGCCGTTTTCATGCCTTTAGGTAATGGCCACTGTTATGACCCTCAAAGTGGGCCATAAAGCGATAAATCCGTCAACAACAGTGTTTAGGAAGGAAGAGACAGAACCCCCGCGCCTCCCATGGGGAATTCTTTTTAAGAAAAGGGTTTTTTTTTTACATGACTCAGATTTTTTACGACACTGGTTCTTTTGTGGATGCCAACTTGTGCAACTTCCCGAGTTATCACGAGTTAAATCAACATACAGCCTTCCTGGTAATAAAAAAATAACTGAATGTCCTGCAAAATCTATTGTGCTTCTAGTCAAAAATAGTTTAATTGGTATCGTTGCATCATTATGTTTTTTCAAGGCAGTTTTTGAGCCGAAATTAGGAATGTCTGAGATAAAATTATCAAAGCTGTAAGCAATTCTGATAATTGAAAGATTCCAAAATTGATTTAATCATTATTGTCTTATATAAGATATGACTAGTGTGATTGGTGGCCACTTTCTCTAAACATTTGACTTAAATTTAACTTTTTTTATCGAAGTTATTGTTTACGAGCGCTTTTTGTACACACATTAAGAAATACGTCGCACCCTTTCCAAAGTTTAATTGTTCATGTGCCAAAATTTTTTATATTTTCCTTATATGACTCAACTGATAATATGGACATAAAGGTAAAGTTACGTTCACTTACAAAGTGCTGGTGAAAAAGGAAGTTTATGAATTATTCCTTGATCTCCTTCTTAGTTTCTAATAACGCTCCGACCGAAGGAGTGGGACACAAAGTATTTTCACATTTTACAAAGACTAAATATGCATCGAGTGCGATTTTCAATTATGTTTTCCCAGCATCGTCAGACGATGCAGCTGTTGTTTGGAATATTCAAGTTTATAAAAGTATTGGGCGTTGATGAGACTGTGTTTTGAAGTTTCTTTGTGTAGTTGAACCTTTGAATCAAAATGTTCTTTTGCAAAAACAGAGTATCTCATATATTGCTTATAACACAAATAAAAATGAGACTAATTTATATTTAACACTCGATGGCTGTGATTTTTCTAATACATATGCTTTTTATGTAACATATTAGTAAAAAAATGGTGAACAGGTAGATATAAACCTCTTACCGTTTATTAATTAAGAACCTACAATTGGGCAAGTTTAAACTTTAAAGAAAAATGTAAGTTCTTGAAATAGGATATGAAAATTTGTCTGTAACTCATAGATACAATGTAGTGTGACGGCAATCGAGTGTTATATGATTTAGCTCAGGTTAATTTTAATTAATTGGCTTAAAATAGGCAGTAAAGTCATATAAAATGCTTATTTGTTGTTAAATTTCAATTTTTTCTTCTTCTTTGTAAATGATACTTGTTGATTGATCTTGTTAATTGATACACAAAGGAAACGCATTTTTTAAAAATACATTCATGTGTACCATTTTTTAATGCTTATTAATTTGAATAATGGGATACTTTTTTACCTCATGCACGATGTTTTTTCCCTGCTAGAAACTAAAATTTTAAATACTTTTAATTATTTAAATAATTTTATAAAACTCTTCATTATTTTTGCTGCGAAAATCGATGCGTTATAAGAAACTATTCATTAACCAAAAATAGCCCTAAATCTGAAAAAATAACCATTTTCTTTTTAAAAAAAGATACCCTGGTTAAGGTTCACAGACCCACCAAAAAAAAAAAAAAAAAAAAAAAAAAAAAAAAAAAAAAAAAAAAAAAAAAAAAAAAAAAAAAAAAAAAAAAAAAAAAAAAAAAAAAAAAAAAAAAAAAAAAAAAAAAAAAAAAAAAAAAAAAAAAAAAAAAAAAAAAAAAAAAAAAAAAAAAAAAAAAAAAAAAAAAAAAAAAAAAAAAAAAAAAAAAAAAAAAAAAAAAAAAAAAAAAAAAAAAAAAAAAAAAAAAAAAAAAAAAAAAAAAAAAAAAAAAAAAAAAAAAAAAAAAAAAAAAAAAAAAAAAAAAAAAAAAAAAAAAAAAAAAAAAAAAAAAAAAAAAAAAAAAAAAAAAAAAAAAAAAAAAAAAAAAAAAAAAAAAAAAAAAAAAAAAAAAAAAAAAAAAAAAAAAAAAAAAAAAAAAAAAAAAAAAAAAAAAAAAAAAAAAAAAAAAAAAAAAAAAAAAAAAAATTTTTTTTTTTTTTTTTTTTTTTTTTTTTTTTTTTTTTTTTTTTTTTTTTTTTTTTTTTTTTTTTTTTTTTTTTTTTTTTTTTTTTTTTTTTTTTTTTTTTTTTTTTTTTTTTTTTTTTTTTTTTTTTTTTTTTTTTTTTTTTTTTTTTTTTTTTTTTTTTTTTTTTTTTTTTTTTTTTTTTTTTTTTTTTTTTTTTTTTTTTTTTTTTTTTTTTTTTTTTTTTTTTTTTTTTTTTTTTTTTTTTTTTTTTTTTTTTTTTTTTTTTTTTTTTTTTTTTTTTTTTTTTTTTTTTTTTTTTTTTTTTTTTTTTTTTTTTTTTTTTTTTTTTTTTTTTTTTTTTTTTTTTTTTTTTTTTTTTTTTTTTTTTTTTTTTTTTTTTTTTTTTTTTTTTTTTTTTTTTTTTTTTTTTTTTAATTTTTATTTTTGTTTTTAAAAATTTTAAAAAAAATTAAATTTTTTTTTTGGGAGAATTTGTTTTTCCCCAACTCAAAATTAAAATTTTTTTTTGTTTTTAAAACCCGAACAATATTTAAAAAATTATAAATTAATTCGACAAATGTGTTTAAAAAAAATATCTTGCTTTAGCGTCCTTTTTTTTTAAAATTAAAAAGGGCATTTACTCCATTCCCTTTAAAAAAAAATAAGGGTTTAAAATTTTATCAAAAGTTTTTTACATTTTGGGCAATGTACCCCATTTCTAATGAAGGAAAGATTTTAAAAAAAAAGTAAAAGACTACACTTTTACTTGTGATATTTTGTTTTTAAAAAAATATAGGTTAATACGTGCAATAATTTTCCCCCAAAATTCTTTATTTTTTTACACATTTTGCCCCACCATACCCAAGTAAATTTAGTCGTCGCTTCGAGGGCTAACAAATTATAGATTGTTCGTCTGGTACAAGCGTTTGCGACCAACCCCAAGACTGAAAATAAGGAAGAATTTACGACAGGGGGCGTGAAAGGTAGAAAAAATCATATTTGCGTTTCCCTATGAAATAAAAACGATATCCTAATGTTTAGGATTATTTACAGATTCGTTTTTGCATTACCAATTTGTAAAGAAAATCTCAAATAGAACTTTTAAATAACACAAAAACAATCAAAATGTTTTTCCAATAAATAATTTTTCTGACCTACATTACTCAAGCATCATCGCTTACATAAATTGTAACTAACAACTCACATTAGAAATTATAAGTTGTGTTAGATAATCAGAAGTGTAATAAAAAATATAAATTGGTGCTGCCTACGCATTGATCGTATCCACCCAGTATGGACTGTATCATTGTACTACCTATACTCTTTACAATTAAAGAATGTTTCAGCTGATTTCCGCCATCTTTGCTATTTTTAGGATGAAGATCCTATGAAGCAAAACCATGATACACCGCCATCACACAAACCAGATATGGCAGTAAGGATTTATTGCCGGGAAAGCGGGAAATATTTTTAGCTTCGGCTAGACCTTACAACAGAGAACGAATCCATCACAAAAAACCGTCAACAATCGGGCAGAGTAAGCTGGGCCATGATGTGAAGAACGAAAAGAATAAGGAGGGACTCAAACGACTTCCGAGTGTTGGGTTCATCTGCCGTCAAAACTTGCCGTACAACTGGATGCCAGACAATCATAAAAAGGCAAAGACTGTAGCAGCCACTTTGTACTCAGCCATGAAGTACGGCCGGCCCTCGAAGAAGACGCTCTTCGGAATTATGCATGGAAGCGAATCGCCAATGTGGATGGTTCGTACGACAAAGAGCATGAGGGGGCCCGTTCTTGGAGCACATCCGGAACGGACTAACTGGCTACCGAGACGGCTTTGTCGTCGAGTCAAATGCCCACTCCTCTTGCGAAATTTTTGACCCTCTGAAGTGCCTGTTTCGACAAAGATAATTATTTCCTGGATCGTCGATAAAGAGGGCGAAATAATAAGCACATAAAAAACATAAATATTTTTATCAAGTGTCAGGGGGCAACTACAAGTATTCAGAAAAAATCAGTCTAGTTTGGCTATTTGAAAAAAAATGCATAAAGCTAGTAGAAAATTCTACGGGACATATCTTTTTTTCTGAACAATGAAACCCCAACTAATTTGCCCTTTTACCACGATGCCCTCTTACCGGGAACTATTGATCGCGATTCCAGATCAATGTCAGATTCGATCCACCCTCAATATTAGATGCCCAGACAAAGCGAATAGAAAAAAATTATCAAAGACAAATAATATTTACTAATATATATCATAATATATATATATATATATATATAGATATATATATATAGGGGGGGAAGAAAAGCGAGATTAGGGGGATATATAATATATATATATATATATATATATATCTTATATATATTTATCTATATATATCTATATATATAATAGATATATATATATAGATATATATATATATATATATATATATATATATATATATATATATATCTAATATTATATATATATATATATAATATATAATATATATATATATATATCTATATATATATATATATATTATATATATGTATATATGTATATATGTATATTATGTTAATATGTTATTATGTATATATGTATATATAGTATATAATTTATGATAGTATTATGTATATATTATATATATATTATATATATATATATATATATATATATTAGATATATATGATAATATTAAATATATATATATATATTATATATATAGCGCATATAATAATATATATTATATATATATATTATATATAGAGATAATATATATATAATTTATATAGTATATTATATAGTAATATAACTTTCTACATAATATACATCAAATTATTACTGTTTACAGAAATAATCGAAAATCAACGCCATATTTGATACATGATGTCATGTGTATTACTATCTGCGTTGTACCAGGAATATTTGTTTTCTGCTGGCGAAATGTATATTATACTTATTTTTATTGTCAAATCCCAAGTCCATGGCTCACTATACTATTTTGTTTTTAATCAATAAATAGTTTAAACCTATATATACTGCTTATATGGCCATTTAAACTTAGATTTATTCATTTTAAAATGACCCTCTGTGTTATTTTTTTTTCTGGTTGTATATTCAATCAATATGTGCTTACCTGAAGCTTTGCATTGTAAAAGAATTATTGTAACTAAAATGTATTATTTCTTGCTTTTGTAACTGCACCCTACTATAATGTTTTGAGATTCTTATTTTGTGCATTATTGTTAATTAATATTTACCATTTACACGCTTAACTGTTCGCTTCAATATATTATATATATATATATTATATATATATATATATATATATATATATATATATTATATATTATATATATATATATACGTATATATATATATATATCTATATCTATATATATATATATATCTTATATATATATATTAAATTTTATCTATATATATATTATAATATATATATTAGATAGATAATATATATATATATATATCTATATATATGATATATATATATATATAGATATATAACTACTAATAGTATATATATATATATAGTAATATTATATATATAATATATATATATATATATATATTATATTATAATATATATATATATATATTATATATTATATATATATATATAATATAATATATATATATATATATATATATATATATATATATATATTATAGTAATATAGTATATATATATATATATATTATATATATAGGATATATATATAATAATAAAAATTAAATTATTTTTCTCTTGGTCATTGATATGGCTTCCGTTTCTTTAAAACTGATTATTTTTTTTGTGAAATTTATTAATTTTTATACTATGTTTTTTCTCATATTACATAAATAGATTATTATTTATATCAACTGTGTCTATTAAAATTTCTTATTTCATTCGTTTTTATGAAAAGTAGTAGAACTAATAATGTAAATCGATTTTGAGTGATGCAAGGATTTTTTTCTTTTTGTTGCTGTTTTCTTCCCCTGTAACAATGTAAAGTATAATATGTAGGACATGTGAGTATAAATATTCCTTAAGTATCGTTAGGACATGTAGTATAATATTTATATATTACTGTGAAATATACATTTTACTATATTTACAAACCCATTAAGATTTTAAGAAATTGTATAACTGTTTACTGTTGAAACGCCGCTTCCTTAGTCTATCAAATATGATGTTAATTTGCTGCTTTGTAAACTTCATTTATTTTTCATCACGCCTTTATATGTAAGGTGTTTCCACAGAATTCTTACTTTTTTTCGAAGACTAATACTTTTTGTTGCTCTCAATACATGTAGTGGGGAATAGTGGGGAAGAAGGAGCTACTGTGAGGGAGGGTAAACTGGGAAAGAGGTCTGATATCTTACTACTTAGTGATCTGTGAGCCATTCAAGGTCAACCAATCCCCAAATATGGGGATAGACAAAGAATGTGTGGGGTGCGACTAGTAACGTTAGGCTGAGTTGTCTATAATGGGGGGGGTTTCGGGGTTCGGGTCGGATGTCTTATTGCTCCTTGCCCTGAAAGTCATTCAAGGTCATCCTATCCCTGAATGCGGTGGAGAGAGAAAGTATGTTTGGGTTGGGGACAGAATTGGGACCTTAGGATGAGTTGTCTATCCTAGAGCCCTACATCCCTACTGTGTGAAAGAGATGCGACATATTGGCAGACGCTCCTGATTGGGCGAGGACCAAAATTGTCCCCCTGAGGCGGAATAGTTTTGTTCCTCATAGAGTTAGCATAGGAAAAAAAGTAGCCTTTGCAATCGTCAACAATCCATAAAATTTAGGGAAAGTACAACTTTTTTATGTTTATTTATGGTTTCCTAAATGTGTAAAGAATATTAGATAACCGCATCGCATCGCCTTTTTTCTGCAATGACTTATGTACAATATTTCAAAATGTTAGAAAAATCAGTTTTTTGCAATGATACTAACTGGGGATCAGGAAGCCAAAAAGAACGTTTAGGAAAGAATTCCACGATAATTGACGGTCCCTATTCTCCTCTAAAACACCGATGGTGACATGATGGATCGGTTTATTTTCCCATTGAGTACAGGAAAGGACCATGTTTTGAGGCTTCTCAAAACGAGACTAGCTGTTTGTTGTGTCTGTGTCTTTCTTTGTTGCTTTTCCTGTGCTTGCCGAGGTGGGAATAAGATTCCGCCATTTGAATGAATGGCTGAAGTGAGACAGTCTTGTCTTTGGGCTATTTTCTTTGTGGACTATTTTCTCGCGCGAGATACGGAAGCCGAAGAAAACGTTTAGGAACCAATTCCAGGAAGATGGTCTGTCACTATTCTTCTCAAACGTGGTCGTTGAAAAGATGGATCGGTTTATGACCCATTGAGGGTCGGGAAAAGGACCTTAGCTTGAGGCATTCTAAAACGAGGCTTGACTGTTTGGTGTTTGCTTATCTCTTTGTTGTTTTTGTAACGCGTACAGCCGTGCGAAAGATATGCTATTATAAGTATCTACTTAGCCCAACGGAGGCTGTTTGTCCTTTGTTTGGAATGGCTGTTGTGGACATTCTTTTTTTTTTCTTTCTTAGCCTTGCCTTGTGCTATTTTATGCAAGATCTCACACGAGATACGGAAGCCATAAAGGCCCCAATAAAACGCAGGGCTCTTGTTAAAAAATATCGTGTGAGGAAAAAAAAATCAAGAGGGTGGTCTGTCGCTATCTCTTGGTTACAAGTGACAAGGTTTATGGTTTTACAATCGATGGCACATTGAGAGATATGTTCCTTGTTGGTTGTGTGTTTATCTGTTTGTTGGTCTTGTAGCGTGTGCCGCCGTGGGAGGGATGCTCGATAATAGAGAGATTTTGCATACGGTTCGGTGAACCGTAACGCTAACGCTAACCCAAACCTTAACCTCTCGACCAATCAGCGTGCGCGTAGAGATAAGGTTAAGGGAATCGCTTCCCTTATTTCGGAAATTTAGCGTAACGCCTAACGCTATCCTCTAACCGTAAAACGTTAAAGTCACATGTCTTGTTAGTTGTTGTATTTTTGGTTATGGCGTTGAGTCTCGGTTTGTTTTGAAAAGTAACGAGACAAAAAAAAAAGACTTTCGCATTAAATTCAAAACATTTTATATTTGAAATCACAAATATAATAATCGAAAATGTGAAAGATAAACATTTCAAAAGTTTTGCTTAAAAAAGTTCAAAAACCGTAAAAACGCTTCGAATCGTAATAAAAATTGTATTACTCCGTGTGCATATTTTTGAATACTACCCGTTATTTTTCTGTAAAAAGTTTTTTTATTTTATATTTATGATTCAAAAAGTTGATTACTTCCAGTTTGGGGTATATTTATTTACTTTCAAATTTACAAAATTCCTTTTTTAATTGTAGTACTACCACGAATCTTACAGGGTTGAATGCTCATTACTTAAAAATCAACCTACACTTTCATTCATGTTTGTTAATTTTAAAATTATTCAAACGTGTTCAAAGAGGAATATAAAAATTTATAAATAGTTCAAATTTAGCTAAAAATTGAAATTTCGGAACAGAAATCGATTTATAGATGGTCTCGTTAATTGATCAAAATAGCACTTCCAACTAAAAACACTTAAAAGTAAATGTTTTTATGAAACTGATTAAAATTAAGTAAATAATTTTTAATTTTGACTATTATGAATTTTTCAAGCTCAGTTTTGTCTAGGAATGTGTTGCACTTCCATGGTTTAATAGTACTTTAAGCATGGGACACCCAAGTACCATTTTTCAAATAGCCAAGTGAAGGAAAACACTATGTGCAAAAATACTTTTTTTTTTTATCCATTTTGTATCCTAGATTTTCATTTTGTATGCAGAGAGCTTTTAAAGAAAGTATAAAGATGCTCAAATTTAGCTTTTAATAAAATTTTAGAGCATAAACTTATTTGGCATTCATGATTAAGCAAAACAACATTCACAAAATACACATGATAAATATTTTTTTATTGAACTTTCAGTGACTACAATCAATTTTAAAAAGCAAGTTCTATCTAGTGATGTGTCATACTTTCATGTTATAGAGATTTGTTTAAACTTGAGACCCCAAGCCCTCCCTATGATACTGCCTTAGATAGTCGAGTAACAGTAAAAAATAAAACAAGGCTAAAACCCTTTGAAAATATTTTCTCATTGTTTTATCCACTATATTAGTATTTAAAATACACAGAGCGTTTCAAAAATATATCAGTTGCCAACTGTAGCTTAGAATGTCATTTTTGGATTCACCGTTATTATTAAGCCAAATAGCAAATTCACAAAATGCACCTAACAAATAATTTTTATGGAACTGTTCTTGACTGCCATCAACTCTACAAGATGAGTTATGCATATGGATAAGTGTCTCACTTTCATGTTTGATTATTTTTATTAACTTGAGTACCCCTCCCCTCCCATAGTCCTGTCTCAGATGGTCGACAAGCAAAAATCAAACCAAAACCCTAAACCCTTTGAAAATTTCCCCCTCATCTTTTATTACTATATTTAACATACAGAGAGCTTTTAAAGAATATGTGTGGTGGCCAACTTTAGCTTAGAATTTAACTTTTAAATCAGAAACTGTATTTTTGGATTCACCGTTATCATTAAGCAAAATAACAAATTCACAAAATGCACCTGGCAAATAATTTTAATAGAACTGTTCTTGACTGCAATTAATTCTACTGGATGAGTTCTATCTATGGATGAGTCACACTTTCGGGTTTAGTTATTTTTTTAAACTTGAGGATCCCCCCCCCCCATAGTACTGCCTCAGATGGTCGACAAGAAGCAAAAAAGCCAACAAGGTCCCTAAACCTGTAGAAAAATTTCCCCTCATCTTTTATTATTGTATTGTATTTAACATACAGAGAGCTTTAAAGAATATGTGTGTGGTGGCCAACTTTAGCTTAGAATTTAACTTTTAAATCAGAAACAGTATTTTTGGATTCACCGTTATCATTAAGCAAAATAGCATATTCACAAAATGCACCTGGCAAATAATTTTAATAGAACTGTTCTTGACTGCAATTAATTCTACTGGATGAGTTCTATCTATGGATGAGTCACACTTTCGGGTTTAGTTATTTTTTTAAACTTGAGGATCCCCCCCCCCCCTCCCCATAGTACTGCCTCAGATGGTCGACAAGCAAAAAAGCCAACAAGGTCCCTAAACCTGTAGAAAAATTTCCCATCATCTTTTATTATTGTATTTAACATACAGAGAGCTTTTAAAGAATATATAAAGTTGCAAACTTTAGCTTAGAATTTCACTCGTAAACCAGAAACTGTATATTTGGATCTACAGTTATCGTTAAGCAAAATAACATTCACAAAATGCACCTGGCAAATAATTTTAATGGAACTATTCTTGAGTGCAATTAATTCTACTAGATGAGTTCTATCTATGGATGAGTCACACTTTCATGTATATTTTTTTAAACTTGAGGACCCCCCCCCCCCCCCCCCCCCCCATAGTACTGCCTCAGATGGTCGACGGGAAGCAAAACACTAACCAGAACCTTAACCCTTTCAAAAATTTCCCCTCATCTTGTATTACTGTATTTGTGTATTTAACATAGAGAGAGCTTTTAAAGAATATATATAAAGTTACAAACTTTAGCTTAGAATTTAACTTTTAAATCAGAAACTGTATTTTTGAATTCACCGTTATCATTAAGCAAATTAACATATTCACAAAATGCACCTAACAAATAATTTTTATGGAACTGTTCTTGACTGCCATCAACTCAACAAGATGAGTTATGTATATGGATAAGTGTCACACTTTCATGTTTGATTATTTTTATTAACTTAAGTACCCCTCCCCCCCCCCCCCCCCTAGTACTGTCTTAGATGGTCGACAAGCAAAAATCAAACCAGGACCCTAAACCCTTTGAAAATTCCCCCCCCCCCCATCTTTTATTACTATATTTAACATACAGAGAGCTTTTAGAGAATATGTGTGGTGGCTAACTTTAGCTTAGAATTTAACTTTTAAATCGGAAACAGTATTTTTGGATTCACCGTTATCATAAAGCAAAATAGCATATTCACAAAATGCACCTGAACAGTGAACATTGATATTTATGGAACTGTTTTTGACTGCATTCAAATCTACAAGATGAGTTAGTTCTATCTATGGCTGAGTGTCACACTTTCATGTTTTATTATTTTTTTAACCCACCCACACACATTATTTCAGACTGTCCACTGGAAAATATATAAAGATGCCAATAAAATCAGCAATTTTGTGTTACAAATTTTTAGGTTAAACATTTTATTGACATTTTCTTTCCCAAAATACATGAAAACTAAATTTATGTGTCTTTTTAAATCTCATGCATGGTATGACAGCTTTTATTTCTTGTGAAATGTGTGTGTCAACAATATATTATACAATCAATTAGTAACCAGTTTTTTTTTTACAAAGGTACCCCAAAAGAGCTAAATTGCATGGCAATAACTGCAACAATTTTTTTTATTCCACAGAAGAATCTATATTTGAAAAATTAATATGTTAAGTTAATTATTAAGTTACCATTTAGTTAAAAATTGTCTGCAACTATCGTAAGATCGCTAAAACTTTGTTGTTTACTTATATGTTTGATAACATTTATTTTTTGCCTGCCAACTTCCATTAGTACCCTGCTTTAAAAAGCTTTAACAAAACCATCAACTGTCTCTTAATTTTAAGTCGAGGTCACGATTTCTACGTAGATAAGGATAAGGTTTACGTTAGACGCTAACGCTATGCAACAAGGCATTTTTGCAAGGCATCCCTTATTCTTCGCGCATGCGTAATAAACACAAAATAAGGTTAGTGTTAGCGTTACGGTTTCCCTTAACGCTATGCGAAAGTTCCCTAATAGGCCGTTATCAGCACTTAGCAAAATCCAGGCTGGCTGTCCTTTGTTTGGAATAGGTATTTTGGATATTCCTTTTTTTGCTTTGCCATGTCTTGAGATAGTTTCTGTGTTGATATCGCATGAGATACGGAAGCACAAGAGGGGCCAATAAAGAAAAATGGCGATCTTGTTGCAAAAAAACATCATGTGAGAACAATAATCTACGGGACTATTACTATTTCTGGTTTATTACCCTGTTACTATTTCTCGGTTTGTGACAAGATTTTTTTTAATGTCTGTCCAATGGCACATAGAGCTTCCTTAAATAGCTACTATTTCTTGAGGCATCCCAATGAGGCTCGTTGTTGGTTGTGAGTTTATCGTTTTGTTGGTCTTGCAGCCCTGGTAAGGAGGTTCTGCAATCACGTGAATGGCTTGGCGGGAATCCGCATTGTACTATACGTATTACATGGATTGCTTCTGGGTGGTTTTGTGACTCTGACGATTTTCAATGTTGGGAGTGTGTGAGAGCGCCTTTTTTGTTTTTGGAATGCTGTGTGTAATATTTATAATTCTCGTAACATCTACGTCACCTTATTGCTGATTACTTTCTCAATTCAATCGTAAAAGCAATTGCTATTTAACTTTTTAAGCAAAAACTATTGCTTAAAAATTTTTTATACAGTGCATTAATATGTTTGAAACAAAAATGCTAAATGAAACGAAGCACACATCAGAACTTCTTATGTAATGTTAGATTATCGTTAAAGTTTTTAGTTTAAAATTGGTTTAAGAAATATCATCATCACTAAAATTATAAATAATAAAAAGTAGAATTTTAAGAACTTCTAAAACTTAAATTAAACTAAAAAATATACAAAAAAAGAGTACAAGGAATACAGATGCAAGTGAACAGTTTTTTTAAAGCAACCAGGTGCTTTGATGCATGCTCGGTACATGTAATCTCTGTATTTTATTATTTGAAGAAATTCTAAGATCTGGGAATTTGACTCATTTTCTTTAGTTTTATAACTTGTGTTCTTTTAAACTACATTTGACCACAAACAGTTTCAAAACTGACAGTTTTAGTAATTCATTGCCCTAAATATTTGCAAATATTCAACTATTAAGGAAATTTTGACAGTGCTTATAATTTATAAACTGTTAAATATCGAATACAACTACAACATCAAAAATTTCATACTGCACATATTTTTTTTCATAATACCGCACAAAAGTCGAAAAAAATCTTATTTTAAACCGATTTCGTATAACTGAAGGCTAAATTCTTTATGCATTTATGACCCCAGCATCCCTTAAAATAGATGCACCCCCAGTAAAAACTAAAACTGTATTTTTTTAAATTATTCACAAAACAGTTTTTAAAGACCATTCGTTAAAAAAAATGTTTAAATAAAGAATGTATGAGGTAGATTTACAGAGAAAGATTCCACAATCATTTGTGTTTCAATTTAATTTTTTCTCATACAAATATAGGTTTAGATAACTATTTTCATAGAAATAGTTTCTATTAGTTTTATGGAGTAACGTTACACCAAAGTTTTGCAGTGTGATGGCATTTAGTTGAGTTTTAGAATTGATTAGTTAACTTATAGTTGAATTTTAGCATTAATTATTTAACTATTTGGTGTTACCATTATATGCAATTGATGGATCAATTGCTTGAATGAGAATTTTACTTCACATTTGTTGAAATTGTTTACAAACAATTTCTTTTAAACAATTAATGATTCCAGTTAAATTACTGCCAATTTTAAGAAATTCATATTAAGTTCATTTTCCATATATACATACTTAATTCTAGTCAATCGGCTTTTTTTTTAAAGTTTTTTCATTTAGGAATAATTAATTATTACTGAGTTTTAAATGCATGTACCATTAATTAAATGTTAATTATCAATCAATTTTTCAGTGTTTTTGAATTTGAAAAATGGGTAAGTATTCTAATTATAAGAGAATAAAAAAAATAATGACCGACCCTAAACTCATGTAATGATGTTAAATGAAGAGCTTAGTAAGAGAACGTTCTAAATAATATTATTAAAAAAAATTAATTTTTGTGTCAATAAACATAATACATATTCCATCCTTTATAGACATCAAGTTTCCCCTTTTTCATAAACTCAAAGTTAAGTATGTTTTTTTTACAGTTTGCTAGTACCGATTTTAACGGATGTAAGTGCAAAGTAAAAACTTCAAAGCTCATTTTTCGTTTTTACCTTTTTGTCACTTAGCAAGTTCTTCAACTAAGCTCTTCAATTGTTGAAGAATTACTAATTTGTTAAATACTTAAAGGTAGGATCAGGAGTTCAAGAAAGGATTGTTTTATAATTGACCGTTGGAGTCCTTTGTATGGGAGGATGTTTTGACTAAAGAAGTGAGAAACACATTCGTCACAACCGACACAGACGTTCTGATTACTTGACTCCTAATAACTGCTTGCAGGTGCTAAATGATAGTTAATTAGTTGATCTTTGACTTAGTGGCTCAGCAGAAATCTGTTTTGCATTTCCTTTGTGTTATAAAAAAAGATTAGACATTTTGTCTAAAAGTGTAGCACTCATAGAGTTTAGAAGAAGTTGGAGATACTTGGCGAGAAGCAAAGTGAAAGTCACCAAGCAATCCTAGTAAGCCCATACATGCCGCTCACTCAATGTTAGTTTATGCTAAACCGCATCATTTTATTCCTTAAAAAGAGTTCATTAAAAATAAAAAAAAGACTATTTGCGCAGTTTTAGGCTGTAGCTCAAAATCCGAATGAAAACAATATGGTATAGTAATTATTTTCCCAGGTAAGAAAAATGCGTTGTAATTATAGTTTTTATTCGAGTCAAAAATCGACAAGTCGATGTCGTAAGCCTATGCAAACCTCACTGTAGTATCGCGCTAAATACTACGCCTAGAGCGGTTAATTGGGCTTACTACACAGCGATCGATGGCTTCACTTGGCAAACAGGTTTTTGTATTGGTTTTTACCCGGTAGCATCTAAATCTTCATCTAGACTCTATGGTAGCAGCACATGAGCGATTCGAACAAAGAAAGTGTAAACAAAATGGTCCACTGAAACTGCAGGTGGCCCGAAGTAACACCATGACATGTTTATGGGAGTGATAGGTCAAACGGTTCCAAAGAGATAGAGCAATTTCTGGCCATGGTAAGGATAGTGTTACATTGGGATGTAAAGGTAAAGAACACAACTTTCTTTCATCCCTGTTATACCCAATAAAAGTAGCTCTTTCATTTTCATAAAATAATTGCAAAGATGCATTCTGCTTCTAAATATGCTTATATACTTTACATAGGGCAGTATAATAAGGTATATTTTATGATATTTTTTTAATGCTAATAGCTTCAATTACTGCTTGCGATGGTGATTTTGAATCTCCAATTTTTTTATATGTTTTACGTAATTGCGCCATTTTTTGCAGAGTTGATGGAAAACTCGTTGTTTTTACTAAAATTAAATTTAAAGAAATGTCATGTTATTTCAAGTTTAAGAATACTTTTGGATTTCCCCTTTATAAGAAAATGCATTAAATATTATACTTAGTATATGCGGTTTTCTTTCATTAGTTTGGTGTTTCAATTAATGTAATCAAATTTTACAGCACAGCATAATTAACTAAAAACAGTGTTTCGATGTAAAATATGGGATCTTTTTTTTAATAATATGTATTTCGACTCACCAGTATAAGAAAGTGAAAAAAAATCTATGTTGATTTGTTCATTGGTTTAAAGAGATTTTACAAATACATAAATTGATGAAAATTTATTTCTGAAAGTGAGAGTTTGAAACGTCAAGGGGGGATGGTGGAATTCTGTGACATCATGTCTGAGCTCCCTTTCCCCCGCCTTCTCAAAACATCTAATCCAATCACATTTCGTAGATTCCCCCTTGCGTACCACCCACTTTCTAAAGTGTAACATCTCATTATCTCCCTTCTCTTCTTTTCTCTATCATTTAATTTTATTAAGATTATATATATTTTGAGAAAGTAGTAATGCTATTTATAGTTTGTAGAATTGTAGACAAACACATGAGAAAAACTATGACATCTTGTTTTCTTCAAAATAAATAAAAGTAAAAAATATACAATCTAAAAGAAAAAACACGGAAAACTACCTCCGATATTCTTACTTTTCCGTATTTATTGAATTTATTTCATAGAACATAAGTTTACCTGATGTATCTCAATAAATTATAACGATAAAGTCATAAACAAAGGTTTTCATTTTAATAGGTTAGGAAAAACCTTTCTGTTTGTTCGATACGAAGTTAAGTTCGAATAAGTTTTTTGATAATTATAGTATAACTCAATTTATAGAATTCAATACAATTTAACATCTTCACTCCACTTTAGAATTCATTTCACAACTTCATTTTACAATTTCTCCCAGTAATAACTTTTCTATTATAAACTACAAAGATTCTTAATTCCATGTAAAATTGCCCTTTCTGTAGTGTAAGTCACGTGTGTATAAAGGGATTAATAATACAACTTTTAACATTAAATGAAAGAAAACAAAAATTTATTAAAGAATTAAAATTGCCTACTTTCTTGTTACATAAATACTTACTAAAAAAGTTCCTAACAGTAAATATCATCCACAACCGTTTCTACACTAGATTTATACACATTAGAAAAAAAATCACTAAACACAGCATCCATAGCTATGATTTAAACTTCTAATCTTCAAACGAACATAGTTTTGAAAATGAGTTTAAAGCAACTAATTTATCAAAGAAATGAAGTTCCAAACATTCAAAAGACAATAAAGAAGTACAGTAATATGCAGCCGATAAGAATTTACATCAATATAGTGATTATTTTTTCATCACTATTATAAATACATAATTAAATTGTGAAGGAAATTCAGATTTATCCTATCAGCAAGTCCCTATTTCTTTATAGCTTTGTGTCTTTCTCGGTACGGTGTGACATGACTTCAACAAAATATCAAAACTTATTTCCGTTTATGTAGCGTGAATATTCATTCCTTACGACAAAATAAATTGGTAGATTAGTTGTTTTGTTGAAATTTTCACGCTAGTATTTAGATGTAAGCATACAAAAATTTGAATAATAATTGTAATAATTGCTTGTTTCATTGATCTGGGGAATTCACAAATAGAAAGAGACGGATTGAAGAAATTAGTGCTAAATTCAAGATTATTTGAGGAAAAAAGTATTGAACATCTAATCGTAACTGACCATCAAAATCAAACGAATATAATTTAGAAAATGAGTTTAAAGCAACTAATATATCAAAGTAATGAAGTTCCAAAATTTCAAAAAAGATAATCAATTTGCAATATGCAGATTTATCCTATCAGCAAGTCACTATTTATTTATAGCTTTGTGTGTCTCTCTCTCTCCTTTTTAACGTTACTTCAACAAAATCTTCAAAATTATTTTCGTTTGTATGTAGCACGCTTAGTCATTTCGTACAGCAAAAGAAACTGACGGATTTGTTGTGTTGTTGAAATTTTCTCGTAGCGTAGTAAGTAGGTGCAAATACACAAAATTTGAAGTTTCAGGCAATGAAAAAAATCTCTTTGCTGTGACTATTATACTGATTACAATAAAACATGAGAAGAAAAAAACAGAGGACCCCCACATTGTGCTTCAGGGTGGAAAACTGCAAGGATCCAAAATCTAAGTTTCCAAGAAAAAGGAGCAATTAAGATAAGAGCCGGAGAAAACGTCTTCATTTGGGTACACCATGGGGGGTCAAATCTTTTGAGGGGATAAAGTGGGGGTTGTGTGGGAGTGGGGAGATTTTTCTGCAATGTGTTTAAGTTTTGTTTTTTCTTCCCTTCGACGATGGTCCCATAGGAAGAATTACTGTCGCCAAAAGTCCTTGAGACTTAGATTTTTTTGGTGGGGATTCTCGGGGTTGTAAATGGTGTTAAAGGTCAAGACAAAATAGGACCAGAGGCAACAGCTGCTCTGAGCGTGCAAGTGGCCAAATAAGGATTTCCTGGGGGAAAAAAACAAGTAGTGTTTCTTTTAGTGTCCTGCTTCCTGTCCTGTCTTGGTGACAGACAGTATCCAATTACGGTTTTATAGCTCCCATAAATCCAGTAAAGATAAAGACAGACACCTTAGGAATATTGGTTCTTATTTAAAAGTGACAAACTTCGTCCCTGAAAAATAAACAAAATAGTTTGAAACATAGGGAGGAAAAAAATAGCCAAGTTTTGTCAGTATCCCATCTCAGTTTTAAACTAAAAAAAGAACAACGGTAAATGAAAATACTTTACACTTATCTCTTTTGGCCTAAGTAAATTAAAAAATACAAATATTTATTGTATTGTTGTGATATAGATAAATTCTATAAATGTTAATTGATTAAATTTAAAATGGATGAGAAAAGATAGATCCTTTCTATTTTTTTCTGTATCAGGAACAGGATCTAAATAACTTATTAATCTAATACTGGCCGTTGCAATTCTTTGTTTCGAAGAATGTTTTGGCGATGGTCTACACCCGTTTTAGAAAAGAAAAGAAACCGGGCGACCGCCGTTGAAATCTTTCAAATTTCATTTGTGTCGTATTTCGTCTAAAATAATTTGGAATCGTGAATATTTCTGTGGACACAGCAGATGCTTTCAAACAGCATTGGAATTTTAATTTTTATTCCTTTAAACCGCTTTTGCCACATCAACAATCGCATGAGAATCTTTGTTTATTAAAAATGACGATTTGAAAGAACATTTATTTTCGTCATATGAATCAATTTATGATGTCATAATAATAAGTACCACAATGTGATTCTTTGATTATTCATTACCTGTTTTCTTAGAAAACGGCATAGCGTTCTATTTTTTTTTAATATAAAGCTGGTTGGTTTTAATTCGCATTTCTTTCGCTCATTAAAGAATAATTTCATTTTGGCGTCAAAATGCAAATTATTAACTGTGATAAGGGGCTGGGGAGCACAGTCGGTTAGGCGTTCGCCTAGCTTGCGGATGGTCCCAGGTTCGGGTCCAAGCATCGCCAAAATAACTGCCAACCTATAAACGGCCCATGCAGCCAAAAATGTCCGACGAATAATACACCGTATAAAGGGAGTGCACGTTAAATATCCTTCAAAGTCCTAACGCTGCGTACGATGTCGCCCTTAACGGTTGCATTGGGTGCCTACTCAGGTGTCGGCTCGTCACTTGACTGTGGTTCTAAAATACGACGCCCATCGCCAATATCTCTCGTGTAGCTCTAGTGCGACGATAATTCAAAACTAAAACTAAATTAACTGATGATAATTATTTTTCGATTTTTGTTCTAAGGAAAGTATTTGAAAATTACTTCGTTGAGAAATTATTTGAAGATGATAGATTTTTTGCATGTTGTTGTCAACGATCTATAATATATATTGAATGGCTTGCTCAATTTCAGTTTAGTTTTGTTTGAATTAACGTCGCACTAGAGCTACACGAGGGCTATTGGCGACGGACGTCGTATTTTAGAATCACAGTCAGGTGACGAGCCGACACCTCAGTAGGCACCCAACGCAACCGTTATAAGGGCGACATCGTACGCAGTGTAGGGACTTTGGAGCATATTAATGCACTCCCTCTACACGTATTATTCGTCGGACATTTTCGGCTGCACGGGCCGTTTTATAGGGCAGCAATAATGTTGGCGATGCCGGACCCGAACCTGGGACCATGCGAATGCAAGGCGAACACCTTCACCACATAGGCTCACCAGCTCCCCTTGCTCAATTTTAAGAGAACATGATCGATGACAGATACCTGGAGACAATTATTTGGCTTCTGCTCTCAACTTTGGTACAGTTTTTTTACTCCTTTTCTTTTACCGATTTCCTAAATATATAAATGTAACTGTCGATTTGGATGCAGAAGTGAAAATCCGTTGTCACTAGATCAGTATTAAAATTTTTATGTTGTTCGGTAATCAATGTAAATTAATAAAAAAACAAGTAGGTTTGTAACAGAATCTGTCACTTAACTCGCTTCCACACAAAAGTTGTGTTAAACAGGTAAAAAGGCGCCAAACACAGCATTATTTCTAGATTAAACATTTACATGCTAAATTTGGCTAGTTTTATTTATTTTATTTCGAAAATTCAATAATTATTACTTATCGTTTGCAAAAATTAATTTGTATTTCAAAGAATAAATATGTACTATTCCTCGCTTTTAAATAGAATGAAAATATTTCATATCAACATACAAAGAATCTCGTAGTGAAATATATTTGACGTCATTTCAAACGGTTCGATGTCGCAAAATAAATTTAATTTAATTTATTGTCTAAAAGAATTAAGTTTCTCGGGCGATTGTTGCGAATGGTAATGATGATTTAATTCTAATAACAAACAGGGCCTTTAGCTATTTGTAATTCAAACTTTTAAACGCCAAAATTAACTATTTTCATTAATCTTCTTTCTCGGATTTAATAATTAGATTAAATTAAATTGCAGTTCGAAAAATATATAATTAGTACAAATGATGCTTTAAAAATAAAAGCGAAACTTTGCACATTTTTTATGCCAAGTTAGAATTCTCTTTGCATCTTTCTTCATACATATACATATAATGAACCATCAACAAAGTTCGCCGGGTCAGCTAGTATTGAATAAAAATGGAATTTGCTTGTTATTTCAATGTAGATTAAATTTTAAGTTATTTAAATTTTAAATAAACTTCTAATTTAAATTTTTGAATGAAATTTGGAATGTAGCCTAATCTGATTTTTTACTTCAAAATGACGTATCCCACTTGTCTGTGGGACTTGTGGTTCTTTCTGTGAAAGTGGGTGACGGACGGACAGACGGACTGAACGATTATAAAACCTTCCACTTTTTACGTTATAAACGTAGTGTGGAAGCTAAAAATACGGCCAACTATAAAAAATATTAGTTTAATTTTTGAAGGAAAAAACAAGAAAATTGACAATTTTTGCTTTTAAAAGTTTAAATTTACAAATAAATGCTGTCTCTTTGAAGATTTTTTTTCTCAAATCTTATGTGGTTCTATTTGACAGTTACTGTTGCAAACCTTACTGTATTTCTATAAGAATTTCAGCGAGTTATAAAAGTAACATGAAAGCAGACTGTTTTAGTTCTTCTTGTGTATTTATTATTAGCAAACTGCATATGTTAGTTTTCATTGTTGAAACAAATAACGACAATTTTGTAAATACCATTAACACCTTCATTTCCGAAAAAACGTTAACTATTAAGTTTTTAAAAATTTGTTTTAGTGGGTTAAACCAATGTAAGATATATTAAAAATAAATCTGCTAGATTTTGCTGAGGTGTAAATTAATATCAAAACTTTAGATTTCTCGGTTTAATAACTACAAAGGACATCATTGGCTCATTTTATTTATTACAATAGTAGTATAGAACGTTCTATTTTTTTAAAAAAAAATTTGGTTGATTTTAAATTATGTCTCGGCATTCATTAATGCACAATTGCATAATGTATGCATGTACTATAAAATAACGTGCCTGCATATACTATAGAATACAAATTATTCAAAAGGCATGTCTCACGTCTTGAGTGGCAACAGTTTCACAGAAATGAAAATAAGGCCCCGATGGGTTAATCAATGTAGTGGCCTTAAAATTCAAACGAATTAAAACCGATAAAGTTTTATATATAGCAATAATAAAAAAAAGCTGCACGTAAAGAACTCTAAAACAGAAAAAGAGCAGACGATAAAAATGCTCATTTTAAGAATGAGATCGAAACAATCAATGAAATCGCCGGAAATGCAACAAAAAAATAAGTTACATTACATCATCTGAAATACTGAAACAACCTCATTCTTTCAGAGATTTTTGTTTCTATTGTTATTAATACCATAACCTAAGCTTAAAAATAGTTGTATTCTTTTAAAACAATTAGGTGACAACTAGGTTTAATAAGTTCTAGGTAAAAACTTAATTATTTTCTCCGCTTCTTATTGATTTTCACCCAGTAAAAATGTTAACCAATAAAAACTATTACATTCGTGCAGAAACGGAAAAGTTAAATATCTTCTTGTGTATTGCAGGATATTATTTAAAGCACATTCTTCTAAAAAAAAATAATGTGTTTGGAGGAATCCACTGAAATCTAATACCAATTTTAAAAAAACATAATCATTACGTCCAAGCAAGGGGACATAGGCATTAATGCCCTAAGTCATATTGCAAATGGCCGATACATAGCTGCCTATAATTAGCGGCTCTTCTAGCAAAAGCAAAACTGCTTAGTAAAGATAAGAATGTCTAGGCGACAAGAATACATTCTTCTCAGCGAGCGGCGCCAAACATATTTCAGCCGTCTGGTAATACCTGGGACTTCATAATTGACTCAGCTGAAATGTTTTCCTTGTTTGGGGGGTCGTATAACGAAAATTATCTTTTATTACACTACCAACTCTCAAAGTCCCAACTGATGGGGAAAACATGCCAAACTTGCAACCTCCGAAAATTTCCTAAGAGGGGAAAAAATAGTGTGGCAGCCGTATTTTGGCCAAGTGCAGTGTAATCATCCGAGATTATCCGAGATGCCTCCATCCTCTCTGAACCCAAACAGGGTGTGACTGATTTACGGATGACTCTGCTAGCAGATCCAAAAATGCTTTGGATATGTCCCTTTGTGGAAGTCACAGTTTCCGTAAGTTCAAACTAAAAGGTCGTGAGACGTGATGATAGCTTCTTTTGGCGCTCCCACGAAATGGACCACCCTGTGCTTGGACCCCTTCGGAATTCACCCCTCTTCGCTGCCGAGGAATAAAAATCCCCCATATTCTTTGAGTCCACCGAAACGAATGCTCCATTCCATTCGTAAATCATTTGTCAGTTTTGAAGAGAGAAACTAACCGGAATTACCGATTTTTCTTTAGATGGGAGAGATGGATTCGTTTACCGGATGTTTTTTTCCCCCTAATGATGCATTTTTAGCCTACTTTTCTTTTTTCACGATTCCCATAAATATAACATATGATATATTTCCATGATCCATTTCTGTACAATACTTAACTACAACTATATCAAAGTTTAAAAAAAGATAATTAGTTCAAACTTAATAGAATAGCCAATTATTTGGTCACCTACGATACAGATTCCCATCTATAATAGAAATCGATTTTTCATGATATTTTCCTGTACCATACATAACTAAAACCATATCAACATTAAAAAAAAAATAAGAAAAGCCATTTTTTTGTCACTTACGATTGCACTACATAACAAAATGCGATTTTCATTATCTTTTTTTGTACCATACATAACTAAAACTATATCAACATTTACAACAATAATAAATAAATAAAAAAAAAACTTAAGAATAAAACAAATTGTCACTTACAACTCATATCTATAATAAAATGCAATTTTCCATGATCTATTTCTGTATCATACATAACTACAACTATTTCAACATTTAAAAAATAATAATTTGAAATATTCAGAATAGAGCCAATTTTTTTTGCTCACTTACGATTTCTATCTATAATAGAATGCGATTCTCCATGATCTATTTCTGTATCACAAAAAAAAAATAAAAAACTACAACAATATTAGCAATAAAAAAACCCTTAAGAATACCTATTTAGTGTTCATTTTTTGTATTGAAAAATGAATTGACTGACTGAAATTAAGTTAAGACATTAGCTCAACAAATGACGCAGAGATGTACCAAAAAAATCGTAAGTAAAACTTTTATTATTGCAAAATTGTAATGACACGACGCCGACGGGAGACATAAAAGCACTAACATGCATGAAATGAGCATTTTTTTTGTACACAACACAAGTTTAACACTTTTTCAGAACTCTGACGCCGAAGGTCAATCTCTCAGGTATGGCAGAGAAAAAGCTAAACGCGTGGATTTATGGAAATGGATGTGGATTTTTGTTGGTGAAAAATACACTAAATATTGAAAAAGCTTTTTTTAGAGTTTGGATTTCTCCATTTTATTGGACAAGGGTCCAAGTCGCCGCCCATAAACAGGTAAGTAAACTAAGCAAGAACTTAATAACGAATGGAGGGACAGGTAAGCAGGTATTCACCCTCACTCCCCTCTATACAGATACCTGGCCAATAAAAGGCAGGACTTGACTAGTGACTACCCAATCAAGGGGTCGCAAAACCTAGTTCTGTTATTGAATTTTTAAGTCAGCTGCCATACATTAAAGAAGAATTTTTTAATTAAATGAGCATTTGTTGAGTCTAAAATTGTTTAGTATTTATGCTCAGCAAACACAGTTACACGGAGCGTAGAAAATAGCGTTATACTTTAATTGTTATTTGCAAATGTTGTTATAAAGGAATGTTCATGTCGCACTTGATCTTTCCTTGTATTAATAATCTGTAAGGCGTCGGATCTCAGTTCATTGACAAATAAATCCAGGGCTTTGAGACAAATTTGTTACTATTGATTTGAACAAGTGGTTTTTTTGCACAATCTAAAATGAGTAACTTTGCTCCGTTTTATTTCGTATAACTTTAAAGTTATTGTTAAATATGGGAAAGGACACGTAGGCAAAAATTTATTGTACGGCCACCCTGGGCGATTTTTCCAAAATCTCGTCGAAATTCAGTATTTTGTGGCTTTTTAACAGCCATGATTTATTAAAGAAAAGAGCGTATTGGAAAAAGTTTTTGGGCTAGAAAATGGATAAAAAAATCCTTGAAATCGTAAATAATGCAAAATAAACAATACCTTTATCCCAATTGCGCCAAGTAGGAGAATGATTTCCAGAAAAAAATATTTATCGTTAAATGTGAAAAAAAGCGCCAAGGGTGATCGAAAAGTATTTCTTACCCGACACGTGTTCACTAATTATAACTCTATAATAAAGAAAAATTTATAATGCGACACTGCATGAGAAATCGTTTGAGGTTTTTTTTTGCAGCTGCTGTTGAAATGATAGTCGATTATTTTGAATTATAGGTTTAGACACAGGATGAATGTTTTTGCTTCATCGAACTTTTGGACTGGCACACAAAAAGTATTGCACATCTGCTCTGCCACCTAAAAATACAAAGCTTAAATATTGAACCTTAATTTAAAATACAAATGAGGCAATTCGTTCAAAATTTAAACTGCTTTTAACAGAACACTGTTAATTCAAAAACGCTTTTTCTAACTAATAATCATTCCACGTTCTATCGTCTTTACATAGTAGGATGTTGGATAAGATGAACTATTTTCAGCTTAGTTTAGTTTTAATTATCATCGCACTACAGCTACACGTTGACTATTAGCTACGGGCAACTATTTTCAAAATGAATAATTTGGTCGTTCACTTTGTTTTCAAATTAATCTTGTTTTACGGTAACTCTTTATTATAAAACTTCATATATTACACTAGGCATAGTATTTGGATTGAAAAAAAAAGCCGAAGGTTGTTTTCAAAAGCTTATAAACTGATGTTGTTCAAGTAAACATGCATTTTTCGATCCTCCACTTTGAATGTGTGAGTTATTTTCTATGAAATAGGTCATGTCAACCATCATTAACCATTTCATACTGACAGAAGAAAATTTTTCGATTTCGATATTTTTGTTGCATAGTATATATTACAGAATTAGGTAAACTTAAGAGATCCACAATTTAACACCTAATATTAAAATTTTTTAGACAATTGCTAATAAAACGACAGACATTTTGAATATTTCACTACACTTGTGACAACTTTTTGATATGGTACTTAGTTTGCAAAATAGTTTTATATAGTTTATAGATAATATTGTTCTATAGAGCAGATTTTGCAAACTTTCCGCCGTGGTATAATACATATGCTAAGTACATTAAGGTTTTTCCATTTTTACCCTAATAAAATTACTTGTTTCCATTTTCAGTTTTCAAGGTTTGTTGCAGACTGGGTTTCCCTTAAATCAAATATCAAATTTAGAGTGATCATCTATAATAATGTAAGTGTTTTTCGCATTTGTTTAGGAATGCCTTCATTTAATGCACAATTGATGTCTTTCGTGACCTCTCTTAAGAAAAAAAAAAACATACGGCATACGAAATGACAATGCAGTTTTTATTTTCATTTTGTGTACCGTTGATGCGGCTTATATGCAAAACAGTTAATAGTATAGTTGTATTTTCATTTGGCGTGCCGTAGGTGGCTTATATGCAGAAAAGTTAATGATATATTTGTATTTTCATTTTGTGTGCCGTAGATGGCTTATATGCAAAAAGAAAATAAATATTATAGTTGTATATTCATTGTGTATGCCGTATAGGGCTTATATGCTAAAAACTTAATAGTATAGTTGTATTTTCATTTTGCGTGCCGTAGATGGCTTACATGCAGAAAAGTTAATGGTATATTTGTATTTTCATTTTATGTGCCGTAGATGACTTATATGCAAAAAAGTTAATAGTATAGTTATACTATTAAATTTTTTGCATGTAAACCATTTACAGCATACAAACTGAAAATACGAAAGCATTTTCATTTCGTATGCCATATATGATTTTTTTTCATTTAAGAAAGGTTATTGAAAGACATCGTTTTGGTATTCAATGAAGGCATTCTAAAACAAATGTGAAAAACGGGTGCTGTTACTAATTTTAATATTTGATTATTAATTTAAAGGGAAACAAGTCTGCAACAAACACTGAAAAATAAAAATGGGAACAAATACTTTTAACTCCATTTAAGTTTAAAGAGCCTAAATTTTTCACACGTTTTCAATATTGTTAAATTAGTATTTTCGTCCGTTTATTTTTTAAAAGGTTGTGCTGAAACCGTCTTTTTGGTTTTCGAAACAATGTGCAGAGGATAGCGAAGGCTCCCGATCTTGATATCTGTTTATTTTCTTTTCTAATTGTCCAACTCTTACTGGAATTCTCAAAATGTCAGCTACGAGGAAAACATACTCATAAAGAAGTCGGTAAAAGACTTCGGAGCGATTTTCGGTGAAGAACCATGGCTTTGGTTTATTTTCTTTTACTCCATGTGAGGTGATACAGTATTTTAAATGCGGATTTTTTGGATCTGGCAACGTTTTGCACATTTCAAGTTTCAAACAAGCCGCAAGCCATAAATTTTGGTAAATGAGGTTCACATTTGTAGATAAGAAGTTGACACCGATACTCAAAGACACCTCCACCAGAATCAGGGAAGATATAAATTGTGAGGGGTCGCCAACTCCTCTATATATTCCGAAACAGGAAGTATAACAAATACGTTTTTATTAAAGAGCCGCTACTGAGTTTAAGCTTCATCAAAAATAAGAGATTTGTTTTTTTAATCCAGAAGGAATGGGGATTTTTCACTTCGTGAATGGCAACAGCTAGAGCGGTCTTGTTTTAATATTTTTTCTCCAGGAATTACTTTTGCTTTGGAATTCGAAAATTAGTTTTCCAAGACTATTTTTCTTATTAAAATGTTAAAATGCCAACTTCTTGCTGTGCTGTTAGTTGTTCAAAACATTTGTTAAAAAAAGCTTGCATAGAAAGAAAAGTTGATTTCATCTAGACTGTTCTTTTAAGAGTGAAACCGAAACAATCAATGAAATCGAAGGACATGGAAAAATTATAACAAGGGCCTTGCCTTACATTATTTGAATCATTCTTATTCTAAAAGGCCACGTAACCTAGATTCATTTTTGAAAACAAATATAAAACTGAAAATTTAATGGACATTGCCTGAATAAAATGACTAAAACTATTAACATGATAAGTTAGACAGTCTTACAGACAGAATAAAAGAAAAACAGGAATTATAAGAGTCAAATTATAATTGCAATTGAAGTCAATTGAAAAGTGTACACACTGTATGAAAGTGTTGTTTGGCTATTACTTTATTCATTAACGTTTATTAAAATGCAAAAAGCCGATTTTGCCCACAACGTAAAAAATTCTTTATCTGAATATCTTTCTTGCTACATACGCAACCGTTTTTTTAACCAATTTTAATAATAGTTACTCCACAAGAAGTTCTACATAATGAAAGAATGAATTGGCTTTTAAACCTGATTGAATTTCTATTCTGTCTAAACAAAGAACAAACTTTTCAAAGAGAACTTCGAAGAAAAATGTATTCTAACTCAAAAGCATATTCTTCACTCATGTGTGTTACTTTGTTATTTGTATATATTTTTTACAATTATACGATTCACTTGATACCAAACTAAAAATCAATCGCCATTTGTTGTTTGATGCCAAACCAAAAATCAAGTCTTTGTAAATAAAGTTAACATGTAAAAAACAACCTAATTGTTATAGTCTTGAACGTCTTTACTTTAAGTGTTTCGACTTTCTTGCAGCTGTGCAATGGATCATCACTTGGAAACATACATAAATTTCTTCAACTTCTCGTCTTCTACAAAGAGGTGCGATCGAAAGGGAGTGGTCTGGGATGTTAAAGACAATACATTTTCTGGTAATTTGTACCAGTTATTTAAAAGAATATATTATAACCCTTGAAATTTTTTGTTGTTAATTTTTACTTAATGAAATAGTAAATAACAAAACTTTTTTAGGTACGCATGGGCAGAAAACTTCTCTGACTACATCAACTGTCAAAATGACAAGTATTAAGTTAATCACGTTGTTTTTTTTAAAGAAATACTATCAGTTATTACTACCATTTAGAACAAATATGATTCATGCCATTTTTGTAAATGTGCTGGTTTTCCCGCCAAAAACAGAATAAGCTATTTCCTTTTTTTAAAAAAACTACTCCATTGTGTGTTTTAATATGTTCCCAGATAAGTTTGCTTCTAAAAAGTACAAGTGTGATGGCGAATATAATTTAAGGAGCTTAGGAACGTGCTAAGTGATAAAAAAATTAAAACTAGACAATAAGCCTTAGAGGTTTTCGTTTGCATTTAAAGCCGTCAAAAATGGTGCTTGCAAAAGGTGAAAATATATTTAATGCAAAGTTTATGAAAAAGGTGAAACTTGTTATCATCAAAGTTGGGAATAATCTGTCCACACTCCACTCCAAATGACACAATAATCAAAATTTTACAAAATGTCACTTAGCACGTTTTTGCACTAACCTCTTCATTTGTGTTCGACCACCTACCTGATACAAAGAACTTACCCTCCCACTCCCATTGGTCCTCTAGTTCTCATTTCCACGCCCATGTTTACCAATAAATTCGTTTGGGACATTTCGATTGGATTTTCTAATTTCTGAGATTTGGCGATACGTGAAAGTGGAAGGCTTCATCCAGAATATCAGATAGAGTTCAACGTGAGTCGAAAGAACCTCGCTTCGCTAGAGTATTTGGCGTTTGGAAATTCTATTAGCGCTAAGATTCATCTGCAAGTTTACTAGTAGTTGAAAAGAAAGTTACCAAAAGGTAAGCGTTTTTTTTAAAGTAATATAAATGAATTTTTTATCAATTAAAATAAAGAATTAGAAAAAAGTTATTTTTTTCGCACTGTTCGCGGAAAGGTAGTGTATCGTCAAAAAGGCAAATTGTTCATAATATTCATCTGAACTTTTTTATTTCATTTCTTTGTGAAGAATAAAGGATCTTATTCAACTGTTGCACCGATTTAAATTGGTTTAATCGCTAGCGATTTATTAAAAATTTGTGCGAATTTATTTGCAAATTACAAAAAATAACAGTCGTTTAGAGGAATTGCATTTATATGTAAAAATATGCATTAGCAGTAAACACTATTAAAAATTTTCGATTTTTAAAATTTTATTTATTTAAATTTTTAGTTTTCTTTCTTTTAAAAATTTTATCCTTCCTAGAAGGAAAATAGCGCAAATTTACCGCACACGCCGTCATTCATTTAAAAAAAAAGAAAAGAAATATATTGATTTGAATATTTTCTTTTTATACGCCCCTTTTCTATTTTAACTTTTTGTTCTTAAACAGCATATATAAGAACTAAAACTTTTATTTATAGAAAGCATATATCTATTTGAAATTATTTTAAATATTTTTACAGTTTTGGGGATGTCCTTATAAATGCTTAGTTTGTATTTTAATATATTTTTTTTAAAATATGAGTTCAATATCAATTATATTTGAAACTTTAAACTAATTGTTGTAGTTGTTTACTAATTGTTTTAATTGTTCAAAAGTTTAAAATTAGTACAAAATATTTTATTTTTAGGCTTGCTTAAGAAAAATAAACCTGTCAGCTACTATTTTGTTTACAGATTAGTGTCAAAAAATTCATAAATGAAATAATACAAGGTTACTTTTCACGATGCCTCTTTATTACAATGAATTCTATTATTTACATTTTTAACCATAAAACATGTAATTTTTTAGAAAAATTTCGAATGTTGTCAGATGATAAATTATGGATTTAAAAAAAATATTGCTTTCATTTAAATGCATTTAAAGTTTACGAACTATTAATAAGTATTTATACTTTTTTCGACATTGGTTATTACTTGAAGTTAAAAACAACAACATTCAATGTAAATGCCTATTAAAGCAATAGCAAATTTTCCAAGCAAAATTGCTTGTTATATTTATATAACTGATATAATAATTGGTATTGATTGTTATATTTTCAATATTAGTTTTGCTCAAAATTGAGAGCTAATTTTTTTTTAAAAATAATACACTTCACTTTTTCATTTGACTATAACTGAATGCAATATATTTTAACTATGTTTATCATTTTTGATCCTTCTGGAAATACAATTGTTTCTGTTGATAAATATTCGTTAATATTACATAATGATAAAAATAAGGAAGCCTTCTCTCTTGACCTTTGAATGTTTGATGCATTTGCATACATTTAAAATATTCGTCATGATAAATGCAATCATACTCAATTTGGCTATTATATACATCCATTTTTGTTGTAAATGATACATATTTACTATTTATAAAATGTAACAGAATGAATGAAAGAATTACTTTTTTCATTAAAGTTTGAATTGATTTTTGAACATTAAAACACTACTTATCAATTATAGATTTAATATTGTTAAAAGTTTAGTAAGATCACTAGAATAAATAAGTTGAACTCAAATAGAACACAGCTGAAGAAAAGGCTGCGCATCGAGATTGACACCGGAACAATAAATGATAGCTATAGTTTTTTAATAACAAAAAAAAACAATTTTTACTTGAAATTCTTTTCATAATTTTAGCTGATTTCTAATATTCAATATTTAAAAATTAAACTTAGCAATAAAAGATTTTATTTTAAAATGTATTTCATACTTTACAGGTTACTATGAGTAATCAGGACATGCATGCGGATGATATGATGAAGCTCTTAGGTTAGAAAAAGAATTATGAGGTATGATATTTAAAAAAAAAATCCTCCAAATAATAAAATATTGAATATTTTAAAATAATAATTTCATTTACATATATGACATATCATAACTTGGCCCCCTCAGTGTAACTTAGATCTTGTATTTTGTGCCCCAATTGGGCTTAATGACTTGAATTATCTTTATCATCCCAACCACACCCTGTCGGCGACAAACAGTCGCTTAGATCAATTCGTTCCCACAAAAACTATTTAGTCAGTACATATTTTTAATTGATCTTTCAACTCTCCCATGGATGTAATTGGTCAGTGAAACAGAGCACGGATGTTTTCGCCATTTTTTGTACACATTTCGATCACACTCTTTCGTCGACTGCAGACGTCAAATCAATCTCTTCCTGAATCCTGATGAATAAGTCTTAATAAAAGATCTTTAATTTTTACGAAGTTTCCTTGTCGACTTATTTGACATATATCAACATTTTAGCACTTAATAATAAGTATTTATCCTTTTTACGGAAGTGTTTATTATTTGAAGCTGAAAAAGTAGCAGCGTTAAATTTCAACGACATTAGAACACTGTCACATTATCCAAGAAAATTTAATTGCTTGTTATATTTTTCATAACGTATATAAAATTGATATTGTTTGTAATCGCTTCAATATTCGTTGTGCTTATTTTTAAAGTAATAAATCTCATTTTTATTTGACTATAAATGAATAATATATAATTTAACTAGATATTTTATCCTTGTTTAAAAAAATTGAAAAAAATTATTTAAATAATTTACCGTATAGGTATGAGTTTTTAAGATTTTTAAAAATAATTTATGGTGAGCTTTACAGTTAAAATGTGTTTCTCTTAATTTTCAGAGTGTAATGAATGCATCGTTGGGCTATTAACACTGCATATGGTATGCTGAGTTTTAGTTAAAAAGAAAAAGGTAATTTTTTAAGATAATTAAAAATTATTCTTGAAGTTGTGCTTAATGATGCTTAGTCTTAAGATTTTAACTGCAATGGGATTGTTTCACGTGGTGAATAGCAACAGCTCCAGCGGTCTTGTTTTCATTTTTTGTCTGGAATTACTTTTGTTTTGGTATTCGAAAATGAGTTTTATAAAAAACAATATCTTACATATTTAATTTTTGAAATGCCAACTTCTTGCTGTGCTGTTGGTTGTGCAAAATTTTTTTTGAAAAAAACCTTGCACAGAAAGAAATGTTTCTTTTCATCTGTGACAATCATTTTAAGATGATGATGTGGCCCTTTATTACCAATACATTTTAGAATTTGTTTAATGTGTAATATATTTTTTATTTAAAATATATAAATATTTTAAACTTCTTTAAATCAAAAAACACAATATGCCCATTTATTTTTTTTATTGGCATTCCATTTCCAATATTTGTATGAATTTAAAATTTTGGAACTGCTACTGTTAATTTGGACTTTTGCTATATATTACGTTAAGAAACAAGTTTTGATAGTAAGATTTTTAAATATGTTTTTAAATAAACTTTGATAACTCTTAAACATCCAATTATACTTTTTGTATAATTGGATGTTTAAGATAATAAATGTTAATTATAATATTTGTATTTATAAACAATATTTTTCTATTTTTGACCAAATGGCTTTTGTTTGTGGGCATTAAATTGAAATTAAAAAAAAATAATTGTGGATTTATTTAAAACAGCGCTATTTAAAATAAAAAAGTAATACGTTTTAAAAGTTATTTTTTATATTCTTAAAAATTATTAATTTATAATTATATAGTATAATTTAATGTGTTTTCTTTCTATACTGCATGTTGCCTATTTTTCAATTCATATTTTTGAATAATTAGTATTTTATTTTTGATTGTATAGTTTTCACTATAAATTTGGGTTTTATTTTTAAAATTTTTTAAAGTATTTCTTGACAGTTTTAATTGCTAAAAAATTAAATATATATCAATGTAAATTTCTGATGTGCATAGTCTTTTATGTTTACTAACAGAATTAACTGACGTATCAAAAAATGAAAATATAATTATCTTTAATGCATTAAAACTAAAGGATTAAAGAGATTATTGGTTTTATTCTGTCATCATTTTGTTAGTTTCATCTTTCAAATTGTTTCAAATTGCAAATTATTAAA